>JAPYZJ010000579.1:0-48838 GCA_030522765.1 Ophioninae sp. B BG-2022a
TGGTTATAAAAAAAAAAAAACGTAGGCGACAGCGATGATTCGTGTAAGTTCGTACGAGGAAGGTACGAGCCGGCTTACACGTACGTTGCCATTGTACCGGTTGGAATCGTCGGTGTTTCCTCCGGTCTTCCCTTTGGACCGTATTGCCCAATGAAGGATCCGTCTTCGGTGAAACGTCCTGTAGTTTTCGGAAAATACCCCCCCGCGAAAGAAGAAAACGAAAATTAATCGTTGTTTAAAAGCAGAAACGAGCGGAATCGAATTTTGCCGGAAGGGTTGATCGATGCGATGGAAAAGGATGAAAACGATATCGAATTTTGGATACTTCGAAATGTTGAATTTGTATCGAATTCTTTTCAATATTTTATCGGATATTCGTCTTATTATTTGATTTACAATGTAATATTATATAATATAATAAAATATAATATTTATTAATTTTTATGATATTATATATCGTTACATATCATTTACTGTATAAACATATGAAAAAATAAAATTGAATAAAAATTATACTTCGATATCATTTTTACGAATATTCATCAAAAACTATTTCGAAAAAATGCAATTCCCCTCATACTAGAAAATTAATGAATTTCGAGCACCACGAAATCTTACCCTAGCTATGAAATATAGACTTTCGAAATTCGAATTTGTAATGTACATGTGCAATCACGGTTCAAAATGTTTTCGAGATCTGGATGTTATCAAGCATTCGCGATTTATCGTTGAGACTTTCGGCAAAACCGATTTCACTCGTCCCTACAGAAGCTGGGATATTTCATTCCTCGGAAGGTGAACAACGAAAGCGTTGAAAAAAATATTACGGCTGAACGAACAAAAATGTATTCAATCACGATGACCATTGAACAATGAGGATATGTAACGGTAAAGGTGTCACCTACCTCAGACAAGGGTCGCGAATGCCTGAGAATTTGGTTCCGGTTTCCTCTGGCGGCCGTACTGACCGATGAAAGACCCATCCTCGTTCATACCCTCTGTTTTTTCATTTTTTACATTTTTTCAACGTAACGAAAAAAAAGAAAAAGGAAAAGAAAAAAAACAGTGTATCATTGAATAAAAAAAAAATAGGAAATCGTAAAAAAAGTACCATAGTTCGCGGCGATGAAAAGTGACGATGTGGAAAAACGTACTGAAGTACCAAAATATAATTAAAAAAAAACTGAAAATTCTGAGCAACCGAAATTGTCTTCTCTGGCGGAACTATTGAACCAAAATAAAATGGCAAGATGGAATCGCTACTCAAAATTTGTATTTCACGACGAAAAAGAAAATTCGATCGAACGAAAAATAACAAATAAATATAAATGAGCGTAATTATATAGTTTAGTGACTTTACTGGAAAAATACCTCCGATTGGTTTTTTTCGCGTTGTATCGCTTTTTTGCTGTGTATAATGATGTTCCGTTGGCGGAGACGATCTCTCAGGTTCCAGATTTGTTCACGATAAAAAAAATCACATTTAATAAAATTGCCGAAATTTACGAAGTTCAGAGCTTTCCGTAATATAGCCATCGATATTTTATTCACGTTGACCATATCGAGGACAAATCGTAAGAAATGTGGAACCTAAAAAGATCATCTCCCCTCAACATAACATAATTATTTATATTATCTTATAGTAAAAAATAATAACAAAAAAATGTTATCATCATATTTTGGAAAAGTCACTAAACCATATAAATACAAAAAAACCTTTGTAAAATGTATTTTTGGTTGAAGTGGAGAAAAAAAGGAAATGACTTTCATTCTCAGGTCCTCGGAACGTCTACGACTGAACGCACTTACATGAAAATACACAAACACAAACAAGCGGTGCCAAACTACGCTCTAAACTTTACATTACGAGATAATGAAAAATGTGGGCGCGCTGATTTGGTGAAAAGCACGTCGTATAAATGATCTCACCAGTATCGCCCTCGCCGTATTCCGCCATAGAATCCGTGTCCGATTCGGGATGTTTGCCATCTTGATGGGACGAGGAAGCGAGAGAAGCTCGGCCACCGGCTGATTTCGTGTCCAACGGTTGCGAGTACTCGTGGAATCCACCTTCGTCGGGATAATCGCCGCGACCTGCAGCGAGCTCGCGCTCGTGCACCGCGTATTTACCACCGCGATTTCGTTTTATAACGCAAACGATTATGAGGACAACCAGCAGGAACGCGATCGCCAGCATCATTCCTGGGGAAATATAAAGAGATTTTCGATTAAGTTTCCTCTGGTTTCTCGGGTCGAAAAAATCGATTTTTTTCTTTCATAAATCACATCTACAACATGTGTAGAAAATGGGTGCCAAAGGATGTTTCGATATTCGATAAACAAGTTACGGTCCTGGACCGGAGCGGGTATACGGTTAGTATGAATCACATGTGCGAACTTTCAAACGAGTTTTTCTCGAAACACCACTTTTCGAAACGGTGACGACGATATTTCAGAAACTACTGCACAGATCTTGTTCAAATTTATACAGCATTTTTAATATGTTAAAAGCCAGCGATTAAACTAGGATTATCATGATTGCTTCGATATTTTTTTTTTCTACGATCATAAAACTTAAGAAACAAATTAGTACAAAATAGAATGTAATTTTAAAAAGTGTGTAAAAAAGTCAATTTTTGTTATTTAGAATTGATTGTAGTTCAATCGCTAGCCTTAAATATGAAGATTAAAATGCCGTTTGGTTTTTTTTTTCAGATAAGCAGAACGGCCGCAATCTTCGTCATCGTCAAACACCTATTTACTCGATGTCTTCCTGTCGACCACGGTAACTTTTATTCTATTATATATTTTGACTTCAAAACATTTGTAAATCTTATTTAAATGCTAATAAAGATTATGCAACAACAATGAGATTATTCCGAAGGTTTGCCCGTAAAAAATTATTGAAAAAGCCGTAAAAAAAAACAGAATCTAAAGGACTGCCTCAATTCATTTTTGGGACAATCGACATATACGTATATACATACACACGGAACAATTCAATTCGTACCTATGAACCATCCAGCAGTTGCGTAATTTTCTTTCGGCTGAATAATCGGTCCCTCGCTACTCGTCTCGATTTCTTGTTCCGGACTTTCCGTCAGGTAGTTCCCATCGACCGCCACAACGCTCACGACATAAGTCTCGCCACTCTGGAGACCACGAATCTGAAACGAGTTCGTATATTTTAAGGCAAAATTCTATCTTGAAATTGAAAAAAAATCGAATTGTTTTTTTTTTATTATTCGAAAGTAAGTCGCTTGCTAGTGATACATATTGGAACTTAAAAATAAAAAATTTGCTTATTTACATAGCTCGTTTTCGAAATGTCAACAGCAGCGCAGACTCACCTACTAATCGAGGAATTGTATTCAAATTCGAGTTTTTGTATGTTGAAAGTGCATGAAATATATAACACATTTCTTAAATGTATTTCAAGCGTATTTATCAAGCCTAACAAACCCTCCATGCCGTTGTTCATAATCTCATTAAAAAATCATAAAAATTGATTTTTTTCGAGCACCCAAAGTAACATTCTGTCGTAAGGTTGATGTGGTATATTATTTTATGAGCTTTGATGGACTTTCGATATACAAGAGTTGATCGCGAAAAACAGACTAAAAACTTTGGTGGAATATAATTTTCAAAGACGATGTTAAAGGGCTCATCTAGAATGTATGTATTTACGGATTTATATATAGATAGCATATTAAAAATCAGCTCTCTACGAACCTCTATGTCGTGAGACTGGTACTCAGGATCGGTTTCCCGAGAAATCGTTTCGCCCTTCAGCTTGTACTTCGCGTAAAAGTGGCTACCGGGATAACCGTTGAAATTCGGTATCCAGGTCACCTTGACGTTTGAGAAACCATTCTCTTTCGGGAATGTGTCCAAAGTGAATTGCGGTACATCCGGTTTTTGAGAGTGTCTCGTGCGTTCCTCGATGTAAAAGCTGCACGTGAAAAGAAAACATAATGAGCAAGAATTTTTTTAAGGTTGTTCGGTTTTTTTCGTTTCCAGTAGGACAGGACTGGATGGCTATGGGCATCCAGTCCAGTAGTATGGGCTATGGGAATTGAAAATAGTCGATTGACAAATGAGAGGCAAATGCGAATGTAATGAGTTTTCAAAAGTGACAATCAAGTTTGCGAAACTCTGGAGAAAATCAAGTTTCCAAAAGTCTGGGGATAATCAAGTTTTCGAAAGTCTGGGGATAATTAAGTTTCCAAACGTCTAGGGATAATAAAGTTACCGGGTCTGGGTATGTACAGGGTAATATTAAACGTGCAAGATTGAATAATTATATCATAAACGTGCCGAAAATGTAAAATACTTAAATACTCCATGTAAATACGTTTCATAAATTCTTGTATACGTTTAATTCGTTGACGAATACGGTTAATTTATCAAAATCAGTGGCAAATGAAGAATCGCAACTCTTTAACGATTCATTCGATTATTACAATTATTTAGATTACGATTGTTATTTAAAAGTAGAAAAGTCCAATCGAATTAAAAAATCTAATGATAACGGAGGCATTTTCTTTTTCTCTCAATCCCCGAACGAAAAGACCTCATGTTCGTAACTCGTGCAGATAAGAAACGGAATAAGATTAAAAACGGAGGATTAGATGAAAAAATAAATATAAAGCTCACTCGTCGCCTTCATCGATTCTGGTGGTCGCTTTGACGTGGACCCGATAATTGGTGTTGGGTGCTAAACCAGCGAGTTTAGCGCTGGTGGCTTCGGGATTAAGTACGTGCGGTTGTCTCTCGAGAAGTGGTCCAGTGGCGGTGCCATTGACGACTTGATAATAGATTCGATATCCGGTGAGGTTACCATTGGTTTCGGCCGGCCTGGTCCATTTGAGCCAGAGGGCGCTCGAGCCGATCGGAAAAGCGTCAAGGCTGAGTATCGTTCCGGGTTTACCCTCGGGTGTCGTGAAGCTCAATACTTCGGAGGGTGGACCGTTGTAGCGTCCGTTGAACGCGAGAACGCGAACGTAATTTTTGCTCCACGGTACGAATTTGTCGACGACAGCGCGGGTTCTGTTGCCAATATTGATTTCGCGCATGCCTTCTTCGCCGTCCCGTTCGGTCCAAGTTTGTATTCGGTAACCCCGCAATTCGCCGCGAACCGAGCTTTCAGGAACGGGATGCCAGGAGAGCTCGGCGCTCGTACTGGACACGACCTTGATAACGGTGAAATTGCTCGGGGCTTGGGTCGGTTGATCCTCACCGGAATATCCTATTACGACGTCTGGTGCTACCGATGATTCACCCTTCTCGTTTATCGCCACCACCTTTATCTGATATCTCTGATATGTCGGTTGATTGTCAACTTGAAGCCGATGCACCTTCCAATCGTGAATGTCCTCTTGAACCCAATTCTCGCCTGGTATGTCACGACGATACATCACCCGATACATGAATTTTGGCGCGTTGTGGTCTATCTGCGGCATCACCGTCCAACTTATCACGATGTTCTGCGGATCCGTACCGTTACCCATCACGTTACCGGGATTCTTGTACGGAACGTCCGGCTGCGTCGTGCACATGCTACCATGAGGCGAAGCGATCGATGGACCTGTTGGCACATTTTCGTAGCTGTTACATTTTGTTTTCTAAATCTTAATTTCTAATTCTAAATTTCTATTCATTTTTTAATGATGCTTTGCCTCTTACGAGGTTTTTCTTGGTATTAGAAAAATTATGTTTTTATTTGTCGCTTATGTTGCGTTGATACTTGATTCAAAAGTGCAACAAAGAGTTCGACAAAAATCTTGAGATCGATTGAAACGCAAATATTTTTGTAGAGAGTCAGATTGCCCGAAGATTTCTGAAGTTTGCATCGTTACATTGCAACGAAATTCCTTTTTTCAATTTTTATTTCCTTTTTTCAGTATTCCACGAAATGGTTTTTTTGGCACTATATCACGATTTGTTATTTAGTATTTTCGCAGAATGTTCTTTTTTCAGATTCGAATTTCAGGTTAATAAATGGGACTCAAGAAATTATTTTAGGATTTTCATTACGATTTTTGCGAGCGAAAAAAGCTCGAAAAATTGAAAAATAATTTGCTTTGGAAACTTTGATTTCATGATTTCCATTCCGGATCGTTCAGAAGCACGTTATCCATTTTTTTCATTATCAAGGGCTCGAACTAAGCGCATTGAAATATAGTATTTAGAGAAGTAAATCGCAATTGCGATCGCATTGGATTCGATTACCGATTTTGTTCGAGGCGATGACGCGGAAGGTATAATTAGCCCATGGGGACATCGGAATGATGTAGGTCTGCTCGGTGGCGGGTATATCATCGGCCGCAAGTTCCCAAGCGTCAGGAGTGAAGCTCGTGTTATACTGAGCGGTGTATCGTAAAATGGGAGCTCTGTTGTCGCCCATCGGAGACCAACGAATTCTCGCGGCCCTCGAGTGACAGCTTGTTTCTAAGAGGACTGGGGCGTTTGGTACATCCTGTACGATGAGGGTAGCTTGTGCTCGGGTTTCGTCGAGTTCCGTGTGTGCCAAACAAGTGTAAATCCCGGAATCCAATTCCGTCGTTTTTGTGATCGACAGTGAATGATCGTCGGACGCCATTTGGAATCGCGGTTCAGCTTCCATGTCTATGGGCTCGCCGTTGCTCAACCAGTCAATCGTCAACGGTAAACTCGAATCGGAAACGGCGTTACATCTGAAAAATCATGAATAATACTCGCTTTCAATAATGCAAAACATAACCTTGCAGATATATCGCCGAACGAAGAATTTGTTTGGTTGTGTGCAATTTCAAGCAGATTTAACGATTTTAGGATTTAGTCATTAAGACGGTCCTCTAGTTTCTCGGATCGAAAAAATCGATTTTTGTCTCATAAATCACGTCTACAACATGCGTAGAAAATGTGTGCCAAAGGATTTTTCGATATTGGAAGTGGTTCACAAGTTACGGCCCTGGAACGGAGCAGGTATACGGTTAGTATAAATCACATGCGCGAACCTTCAAACGCGTTTTTCTCGAAACACCATTTTTCGAAACGGTGACCACGATATTTCAGAAACTACTGCACCGATCTTGTTCAAATTTATACAGCATCCTTAATATGTTATAAGCCAGCGATTGGACTAGGATTATTATGATTGCTTCGATAGTTTTTTTCTACGAGCGAAAAACTTAAGGGAAATGAGTAAAAAATCGAATGTAATTTTCAAAAATGTACAAAAAAGTCAATTTTTGTTATTTGGAATTCACTCTAGTTTAATCGCTAGTCTTAAATATGAAGATTACAATGCCTATTGGTTTTTTTTAATTCAAATAAGCAGAACAGCCACAATCTCGATCACCGTCAAGTACCTCTTTTACTCGATGTCTTCCTGTCGGCCACTATAACTTTTATTCTATTATATATTTTGACTTCAAAAAATTTGTAAAGCTTATTTAAATGTTAATAAAGATTATGCGAAACAATGAGATTGATTGTTTCGATGGTTTGCCCGTAAAAAATTATTGAAAAAGCCATAAAAAAAACAGTCGAGAAACTAAAGGATCCCTTTAAATTACTAATCACTAGTAGAATTAGTATTAAACCAGTATTTAGTAATAAATATAAGAAAGTTACGAGAGCAATGGATGAGAAATATTGGAATAATAATAACAAGTAGTAATTATTAGAAGAAAGACAAACCTGAAGGTGGCGGTAGTACCAGCGGCGACTTCGTAATCCTCGGGGGCATGAGTGATCTTGGTGTGTTCTTTGACGACGAGGGTGGCGCTCGCTTCGTCATCGCCGAGTTTGTTCGCTGCGTGACAAGTGTAAGTACCAGCATCCAAGAATCCAACGTTCTCGATTTCTAGATCGCCAGTCAGCAGAGTTTTGTATCGTCCGCCGGTGAGTTCTTGGCCGTTGCGTATCCACTTGATGGTTGGTTTGGGTGCGCCGAAAACTCGACAGGTGAGCCTGACGTTTTTTCCATCAACAGTTGCCAGGTCCATGGGCGGTTGGGTGATTTCAGGTTCGAGGGCGAGCACATTGACGTAAACGTCCTTGTAAACGTAGCCAAGAGCATTGGTGGCGTTACAGCCGTAATTGCCGGTATCGGTTTTCGTTAGCCTTTCGATAACTATCGAATTTCTGGAAACTTTGCGTCGCGGGTTGGCCGGCGCTTCGGCAATTGGTCTACCGTTGTGAATCCACTTGATTTGAGGCTCGGGAAAGCCACTAGCTTCGCACTGGAACTCCACGGTTTCATCTTCAGCGGCGTTTATGATTTCGGGTTCTACGGTGAAATACGGTACGGCTTGGACCTTCAAATCAATCGAATGTGTTTTCGCAGTTCCAACTCCGTTGGAAGCTTCGCAAGTGTAAGTTCCGTTGTCGTCGAAATTAACGGTTTTTATAATCAGCGATTTCCCGTAGTTTCCTTGGGTAACCCGATCGGTCGGTTTGAGACGAACGCCATTTTTAGACCATACGGTTTGCGGCAACGGTGTACCACCGTAAATGCAATACAATTCGATCTTCTTTCCCCTCAGCGCGACCTCGTTCTTCCTACTGACGTACTGCTTTACGGGCTCGTGTTTGTTTTGATTCGCCGATGAACCCGACGATATTACGTTGAGCAAAAAACGATTGCCAACTTTGTACTCCTTTCTATACAACGAGGTTGCCGCGCACGCGTAATAAAAATCGTCCGAAGCGTCGAGTCGCGTTACATTGCTAAACCACAAATTACCCTCAGGATCGAGTGTCATTCGTGAATTGTTTATCGATTTAATGACACCCGCGGCGTCCTGTATCAACCAATAAACGTTCGGCTTTGGCCAACCATCCGGCGGTTGACACGTCATCTTGAAGGGCTCACCCTCGTTCGCGTTGAGCGTTATCGGATCCTCGTCCTTGAACGAATTCAACTCAGCTTTCCGCACGAATACGGAATTCGATGTCGCTGTTCCCCATTCGTTCGTCGCGAAACATTGATACTGTCCAAGATCCTCGTCTCGCGCTCGCGATATTACCAGAGTACCACGACCCGGCTGCTGCGAAATTCGATCGTCGTATGCCGGCCACTCGAATTTCTTTCCGTTCTTTATCCATCTGTACCTGTTATGATAACAGAAAGATTCGTGAATCGGAATTATTGCTCAATTGGCTTGTTTCCCGTCGACGTGAAAATACGATAAGTCGTAACTTTTCGTCGTTTCCCATGTCAAGGCGTATTTTCATCAAATTTTACTTATATCGGATGAAAAACGATCAAAAATATGAAACACGTGTAAAAACCCGCAACATCGGACATTTAAATTAATTTTGCAGAAAGCTGCTTACTTATTTACTGAAACGCGCGTTCATTTGAAAAAAAAAAAAGAAAAACAACGAAGACATTGTGAGAAGACGAAAATTTCCTGAGGCTGCCTCGATCTTTACCGGCCAATTGACCCGCCCGTACTCGCAAAGGTCTTCTTAACTCGAGCTCATATTACAGTAACGAGAATAGGGATACAACTGTCGCGAGTGGTAATTTTATCTCCCTCAGGCCGAGTGAGGTCATCGAGGTAATTAAGATCATTTTATCCGAGCGTTATAGCGAGTGAGAAAGTGACCAACCGTGAACCGAGAGACAGCGTCAAGAGACTGCTATATGAATGAAATTCCACGATCTAACTCTCTCTCTTTCTCTCCTTCTCCCTTTCTCTCTCATAGTAATTTCAACATTTTTGTCCTTAGCACTCTCTTTCACGACTGATATGAAAGACGTGACTCATAAGCGCAAGGAATACATTAGCCGGCAGCATTTTCTTTGTCTTTCATTTCGCCGGAAGAGATGAAATATTCGCTTACTCCGGTGCTGGTTCACCCTCCGCTTCGCATTCGATGAGAAACGGTTTGTCGTTTTCGTTGAGTGTCTGCTGGGCGACTTGAAAGAGCAACTCGTCGGTGGGCGGTTGCTTCGTTATCCTAGGCGGTGATTGAACTAAAATTAAGTCACGAATAACAGATTAAAGTTGTCCAAGTTATCAGCGGACAAAGAAATCACAATAAAGAAAAAAGGAAGCGAAGACTGCTGCGTTTACTTTTTACTTTTTCAGCAAACTTCGAAATTTCTATGTCGAGCGATAACTCGTTATTTCTTGGATAAGCGAACAAAGGAAACGCTTGTATATGAGATAATAGTTGACTTGACTCTTTGTTTTCCACAGAGCACTCTCTTATTGGCTTATCAAATATTTCCTCGCATCTTCTTCTTTTGAGGAATCGAAGCTTGAAAAAAAATACGCAGCGCTCTTCTCTCGTTAGAGTCAGAAATTGTTAGAGCTACGAATCAGAGGGGTCGGTAGGGACACACAGAACATTGGGTGATCTACACCATCGAAAAACAAAAGGCAAGCCTTGCTGGTGAAGTTCAAGCAGAAATGTCGATGAGATACGTGTAGCTATGTCGAAATATTTATTTTAGGTCAGGGGTGAGGGGCTTTTCGTGGCAACGATTTAGATCTATCGTTGTTATCTAATGCATGGATCTCTCATATACAATTACTAATGATGAATTACTCGTGATTGTTCGGTGATTATGATATTACGGCATTACTCGTTTTGTACAATCAAACATTGGGTTATTCGTAAAAAATCATTAACAATGACAAACAATGATTGTGAGAATAAAGTCGCTATTTTATCAAATGAGAAAAAACTACACGCTTCCTTTTGTGAATTTTTTCAATAACTTTCACCTTCTGTCAAATCCGGTATTCGAACTATAATAATGCAAAATCAACGATTATTTCAGCTTTTACGATATACCTGTACATAAATAATACTTGGAAGACTCTCCATGCCGATTGGACTGATACTACAAAATTATTTTATGAGGATGTTGCGTGGGTTTGAAGTTTGCGTTGAAATATCGTTTAACATTTTCTTTTTTTCAATTTCAACACTTCAACGATTTTTTTTCAAAATCGTGTACTAGAATTCTAAACGAGACTCAAAAAATTATGGAAGGCTGCTCATTACGATTTTCGCGAAAAGTCAAAAATTTTGAAAATAGGAATATTTGTTGCATTCCGATGTTGCAAACTTCAATAAAATCGAACAAAATAAAAAATAATATAATTAATATTATATTTAGTATCCTATAAAATCGATCAAAAATAAAATCCTCAATTTTTGTAATTTCTCTATTTTTATTATAACGTATTTTTTCTACGACTTCCGGTTATCTATTTTGAACGGGGATTCTAAATGAATGTCTAGTTATTTTTTAATAACGCCCAAACAAATGCTAATATCGATGCCATGATGCATCGATATTTGAATGATCCAATTGGCATGGAAAGCCCCATACCTACTCAAGTGTCACATTTTTTGCATACGCTTACGCATATTTCTAAATATGTATATGAGAAAAGGAGATTCCGAAGTTTTATTCCAACCGTGACGTTTTTTATTCAATTTCAAAGAACCGATCGTTTCTGAAACGACCTTCATGTAAATGGCTATCAAGGACTGCGAGTTTCCCACGATGTTGAGTACCGGAAATGAGCGTCATCATCGAAGTTCTTTCGAATCTCCTTTTCCCACATACATCTATGTAATTTCCGATCACAAGTGTGAATATAACGTTGGATTGAATACTTACTGGAGGCCGACGCGTGTAGAGCGAACGCCGCGACGATAAACACTGAACACCTCATGGTTCTGATCGAGTAGCTCTACAAGGAACATTCGTCATTATTTCAATGGCCGAATATCACGAAATTCAATCGAGAAATCATCGATGAAAAATTTGATTCTTTCATATTCAAATGGAACAAACAAAAAATACGATCAGTAAAAGAGAATTGTTAGGTTAGGTCGGTTTACGACGTAAACGAAACTCGATGAATTTTTCGTGCGTTGAGCACGGCTCGTAAGAAAGTATGAAACGTTTCTAAGAATTGATCGTCGTGACAGCGCATAGAAACATTTAGTGCATTTTTTTCCGTCCCGAGAAAAAAGCGTCCGCAAAGTATGCGTCCAAAACGAATAATCGTGAGGGCGCGAGCGCTTGCGCCGCGTCGTTCGATATTCGAAGTTTTAGCGTAAGAGCGTTTTTTATTTTCAACAATTTGTATTTTCGTCGTCCGGTATGTATGTATGTATGTATGTATGTATGTATATTTGTATGTACGTATATATATATATATAACGGTTGCCCGTGGAAACGAGTGGAAAATGGGCGTGCACCTACATCCGTGTTCCTCTCTAGCGGAGGTCCGGAGATACAAAGCAAACACGCACACACTTTCGCTGAACAATAATATTTAATCGTAATTGAAGCACGCGAGAAGGCACACACGCAACGCTTTCAATGTTACAGATGATACGCGTTAATCGAGGTGACGAATCCTTGATGACAAAAAAAAAAGAACGAAATCAAGTTACGTCATTTGACATTTGCGGATAAAAATAACGCGCGCGCGGTATTCCGCGGTCTCGAATGATCGACAGGGAAAAAAAAACAGGTAGTTCCACTCTCGCGAAGTGAAAAAAAACACACACACGGACACATACGATGATATCACCGAACCTGATAGCCTCGAAGTTGTGACAACATCATGAATACGAGTTTCGTAGGGCATGTATGAATATTGTTTTTTTTGTTTGTTTTTGCGTAATTGTATGATTTTATTACGATCGCCGAAACAATTTTTCCCGGACAAACGTCATTCGAATTTTCGTCTTATTTTGTTTGTTCTCAATGTGCGTACATGTAGGACGAGGTGACTCAGGGAACGCGCGGAAAAGGACCGCGGACGAGCTCGGGACGGGCACACCCGAGCGCGTCCAGCATTGATCGCGGCAACGCTACTTGTCAACTCTCGACTTTCGTTATTCTTTTCTCTTTCTCCCACACTTTATACTTGTCGCGTCACGATCGAATATTTTTCGTAATATCAATGAACGATAACACACGTCACTTCAACCAGACTCACCTGTCCGAGCGGTTAATCTCAATGTAAAACTACAATCGAGACATTCTCGAAATAAAAACCACTGGCTGCTTCGCGACGTTGCACCGTGAGGTATACCTCAGTACGGACGCACACTTACCGCTCTCGCCGCACGGGGCTATCCCCACTCCTCGGGGTACTTCGCCGCGGGGTGGCGCTAATGCTAGTCATTGAGCACTTCTTGCTGGCCAACTTTGCGAGCGCGACGTTTCTTTTTCTTTTTTTTTTTTCCTCGCCCGACTCTAGTCAAAGCCACGGCGAAGTTGGTGCCTCGCTCGTTCCAAACGAGGAAAGAACACGCCTTGATCAGAATTTTCGTCATTCGAAAATATTCATCAGCCGCGTTTCCTGTTAATTCTGATCTCGGTGTTTCCGTTCGTTCTCAACGACACTTTTCGTCGTAATCTGAAAATTCATAAAATTCGATCGCGGAGACCAAGCGTGCTAAATATCAATTTTAGGTTAGGTTAGAACGGATTCTAACGAATTTCTGAAATACACAATTGTTCATGTCCGCAGTTTTTTTTTGCTAAAAAAGTAATATGAGAAAATTGAGTCCAACGATTTGTGAGGTTATGTCGACCTCGGACATGCCCTCAAACTAGGTCGGTTCGATCCATTAAAGCGTCAACTTACTTCGTGTACGAACAGCTCGTTTTATTCAAGAAAAATATGAAACGAAATAGTCTCGAGGTGTAGAATCTGTACACTGCAGTGTCAGCGGGTCATTGGCCCTACCTACCGGTACTTCGAGCACCGCGTTACCACGCCTCAACGTATACATAGATAGGTTAGGAAGATAAAGTGTATGTACCGCTAGCTGCATGCACGGTAATGGCGATGGCTCGTACTTTCTTTCGCACTTCCGCCCATACGTGTAAAGCGTTGATAATATATACACGCATGACTCACACGCGCTGGATTCATCAAACTTTAAGTCCGAACCCATTTGAAATCGCGTCACGTTTTGGTAATACTATTGCAACACATGGGATAATCGGGATGATGAAGAAGTCGGTTAAATCGTTATCAGTCCTGATTGCGATGAACGAGATTTCCCATTGACGCAACAGTGTAACTTTCGTACGTTTCGCGAACGTCGAAAAAACGTGCAACGATTCATTAAGTTCTTCATTGAATTCTTTTCGCATATTGCTTAAAATATTATTGCGGAATAAAAAAAAAATCGTTTGGTGAAAAGATCGATGGTTGATCAGCGCCGGAAGTCCCGGAAGTAAGAGACACTTCCGGGCCGCGAGGGAATATTTAATGCTCGTCTAAGGTTACGAATGTTACGAACAGCCGATCAATAATAGTCGTAATGCCACACTTCTCGGACTTAATGAGGCGTTATCCGATTGGTCTGCAAATTTGCCTTGTCCAATCGCTGGGCTTCGTCTTCGAGACAAAGGGCAAGAGTTAGGGAGGTCCGTATACAATTTGCACCCTTGAGGTTTGGGTTAGCGAGGAGCGTGGGCGTTTCGCCCGGAAATATACGTGTCAAATGTCAATAGTTGTCGTTCGTGTCCTTATTGGACTTTCCGGCGTTTCCTTGTTTGACGATCGATTAAAAAAAGAATCGCGAGAACATAATTAATCTTGGAGAGTTCAATGAACTTGTCAATCAATATTTGTTTATCAGTTTGGCAATAATAATGATTATGGCGATAAGAACAAAAACAACAAAAATAAAAATAATAATTATTATTTTTATTGTTGTTATTATCATAATACAACGACAATAATAATTGTAATTAAATGTGTAATTATTACTGTTACGATAATAACGAACGATTATGACGATAATAATTATTACAATAAATAATAATCATATTAATAATAATATATACAAGTTTCTCAATTGTCGCGACTAATATGACTATTGGGAAAAAAAAGCATCGCCTTGCATATATTACGTTCAAGGTCGTTCACCTTTCAGTCCGAAAAATCGTATTCGTGTATAAATAATGATAACGATGTGACACAAACGATGAGGATTTCTGACGACGATCGATCAGTCATCCCGTACATGCATATAAGACGCTTTGAGAAGAATCACTCTCGCCCAGAAAAAAAATATTATCGAGTAATAAAAAAAAACGCTTTTTTTGAAGTTCGTGATTTCTGGCTGAAGTCCAAGTGGTGGTCGTTCATTTTTATCTTTACGTTCGATTCACCCGGTAAAAGTGATTTTTCAAGTGATACCTCGAAGACATCGAAATGTCTTCAATGATCGAAAATATTCGGATTGAAATCTTTTGATTTCGTGAACACGCGATACCGAGATATTGATAACAAGGTCTTTCGAGTATGATTGTAAAGCATCGTACCGTTGAGTAAATTCGAGTGCAAAAAACGAGTTTACGATTGAAACCCAAGTGACGAAAAACAATACTAGAAGTCTTTACGGGTGATGAAGTTGTTTAAAAATGAGATTTGACTTTTGACTGAAGAATCGTATACAATTGACGAATCGCCAGATATTTTCGATCGACGTTTCCAACGCGGTTGGCAGATTCCACGTTTATCGATACTCGTTGATATCGACCGTCGGTAAATCCGAGAAGCTAAACGATCTGGTACTGTTCCGGTTCTACCTCGTTGATATGTCTCAGGAAAAACGTAACTTTGACCTGTTCAACGTGGCGACACAGCTTCATCGCTAAACTCGTACGCAGCTTCATGTGCTCCGTCAAAGACGGAAGGTTTAGCAGGAGGAAGGCCAAACCGTCAATTTCCTGTAAACGATAGTTATTTGTATTAGCATGGCCGATCTTTTCTATGTTTTTCTACGAATGATTTCGTGTATTGTTTATCAAGTAATTTTCAAAAGTTTGTTTTGGGTTTTTTGGGTTCCATAGACTTTTCGGGTTTGTTTGGGTTTGTTTGGTTGAATCATGTACTCGCCTCTTGTTTCACGCGATACGCGATGTCCTTGCAATCGTTGGTTTTCCGAAGATATCGGAAAACATCATCAACCGACCAGAACAACGGATTCGAATCCAACTTTCGTGTTTTCGGTCGTCTCTGTTTTTTCTGGAGTTTTACGTATCGGGCATCAGCGTCTGAACAATCGGATTCTATACTGGTGTCCCACTCGCGATCACGCTTAGCCGCTCTCGTAATCGAGTTACCGTTCTGATTGAACTTTCCCGAAATCACTTTCGAGTTCAAACTGCCTGGGCTACCGACGTCGTTGCTGTCTTTGCTTTTCCGATCGTTAAACGAGCTCCTAGAATCGTCGGAAACGTTGTTACTGGATGGCATGTCACCTTTAAGATCGTCCGATTTTTCGGGCTTTTCCATGTCTTTTTGTATCATTATATCGATTTCGGACAACGGTTGCCTATCCGTGTCGATTATGTCCTCCGGACTCTCCGACACGTTTTTCGCCAAATCCAATGACAAGTACGACATGTCGTCGTCACGATCGTAATTGTTGACGATTTCACGTTCCCTGTTCGCCCATCGTCCCCGTCTTCGTTTTCGTCTGCCGCCCCAAGCTCGTCTTTGCACCAGGATACTCGTGTATCCCGGCTTACCACGTTTGCTCGTTGAACTCACGACCGCCGCTGAAAAAAATAACGAATTTTCGTTGAAACATCGTAAAAATTCGGTTTCGCAAGGATTTATTCGATGTGCGATATTTTCAGTACAAAATTTAATTTCAAGTAATAAATAAACAGAACTCGTTTTTTTTTTGCATTTTCAATAAGTGAATACCAAAATTATTTTTTTTTATCACGTAAGTTATTACGAAAAAATGTCGAAAACGAGCAGTATCGAAAAATTAGCCTGAAACGATAGATCAAGTCTCCCAAGACATTTGTATTCGAAGCAACGATCTTTTGAACTCACTGAATTTATTTTTGGACGCTTTGTGACATCTGTCAGGACAATCATCCTCGGGTACGTGCAGGGGTCCGAACAAGTTAGGGCAAACCATAAGTTTTTTGCAAATGTTGCGGCAAAATTCCGGCACCATATCGCCGGACGTAATAACAGCGACGTTGGCGCGATAAACGTTGTTCTTGTGTTTCGCTTTGAGTACTTCGAGATGATAACCAGGATCGGGTTTGGAGTCGCATTGCAAAACTTTGAGAATTCTAGCGCTTCTGTATCCAACGGAAACAATCATGGAAAGAACTTCCCTCATGACGAGTATAACAGGTCCGGGACCAACTGCTTTGGGCAAAGTGGCGAGTTTTCCTTTGGAGATCATTGGTCCCGTGAAGCAGCGATAATTGAAATATATTTTTGGACACCAAAGTGAGGATCTTGGCTCCGAAATGGGTATGTCTATTGTAGATTTGCGTTCCTCCTCGCGGGATGATTTTTCCAATTTTTTGCATATTTCCACGTAATCGCGGGGTGGCTTCAACGGATAGTGATTCGATTCGCACCAGCCGACCGGAAATATTTGCATGGAATGCATGTGAACGATGTGATCGCGACGATCGTCAAAATTGTCCAATTTAATCCACAGCAAGTCTTCCATGACTTTGGCAATGTGAGCCGCGCAGATGATGTTCTCGTCTCTCGGATCAACCGCTTCGAGCCTCATTCCAGCTTCGTAGCCAGCTTCGATCGCTGATTCTCTCTTGGTAAATCCATCTTCCGGGGCTGCCAAAGATTGCGTATCACGTAGATACGAGTCCCATTCGAACTGATCGTTCTCGTACGACCATCCTCGCGGCTTCGTCAATCTCAAACCGTGACTCTTCGCCCATCCAACCGGAAATATGTATGGATGATCCGCGGTGCAAAGCCACGTATTCTTCTCCAACGCTTGATGAAATCGCTGATCCTTCTCCGAACGCCTCGAACATCCACCACCAACGACGCTCCTATGCTGCTCGTCGTGGTTGTCGATTTGAACGAGGAAATACGTTTCGTCGAAAATCTTGATTATCGTTGCCGGCGCAAATCTCGTTCTGTGCGACGGCACGATCGCCTCTAATTTCATTCCCGTTTTAAATTTGTGACGAGGATGATCGATCTCGTGATCGAACAAATTCGCCGCGTCTTCCTGATCCTTTGGACACGATGACGTCACCTCTTTCCACTCTTCGTACGTGTGCGACTCGACTATCGAACTTGGCGGCTCCAAGAACCAACGGGAATCCGAACCCGAAGCGAAACCGTATCTGTGAAGATGCTCCGTTGTACAAAACATCCAGAAATCTTTCACTCGCGTACCCGGCGTGTCGTAACGCAGTAACAAACGACCACCCACGTTCTCGATTATCTGAAAACCAAGTTTCCTATTTTCATTTCTCGTTATGATATTTCATTCCGTCTGTTTTTCACGAAAAGAAAAAAATAGGTTTCTTCGCGAATCAAACTTACTCGCGGGGTCACAAGAACATTGGCAACCAAAATAAATGTAAACAAATGTAATTGCATTTGGAATCCAAAAAATCTCGAACAAATGTCACTGTATTGAACTCATAATTTTCAAGTTACGAACAAATTTTTTATGTATCGGCTACTAGAAGTATTTCAATAGTGACAATTCTTGACATTTTATTAACAATTAGTGCAACAGAGTTAGATCTCATTTTTTGTCAATTAAATGTGAGTCGTCGCATATAAAAGTTCTCGGAACGAATCCATGCTCAGAGAAATCTTACGGAACGTTTCTCATAACTATTTCACTTCTATCTGAATCGTACATCAATCATCTTAACAATCTCAAAGACATTCAAGCGAACAATTAGAAGAGATCAGCCATGATAGTTCAGAGCGGAGCAACCACGCTATAAAACCAAAACAAAATAAATGCATCGAATTGGTAAAATTGATTAATCGATGGGCAGTTTGCTGATCGGAATTGCCTGATTGGACAAGTTTCCTTCAATCGTCAAGAGAACATGCGCCCTGACTGATGCAGATCGAAAGTCTCTTTCCAAAATGTCTGTCAGAAAAAAAGGTTTTGACCGAAAAGCGATAGAAAAATGTCTACTACTCACAGTGGCAACCCATAATTTGTACGGATGCTGAAGATCGCTGACTTCGACCTTCATTCCTTGTTTGATTCTGTCCGTCATACTGAGACCCTCCTGTTGAACGACAAAGAATTATCACTCGAAACTTTTGACTGAAAAAGACGAACACCGATGCGTTTCTCTAAGGAAAAAAGTAAGTATCAACGAACCCCGGTTAGCATTTCCTGAGGAACGGACCTGGCGTTATCAAGATACTCGGTCAGTTTGGCCGTACAGTCCGGCGACCTTTGCAGCACTGCATCCGGAGGTTGTAACCTTTTGTTTTTCTTGGCGCACCAACCCAACTCGTGGGCCGCTTCCTTGGTCAGATTAAACCAAAACTCCAAGGACCTGTCGTCGCCGCCGAAATATCTTAGCCTGAGGAGAGGTCCGCAAGCCATCACTATTGTCGCCACCCAGTACGACGTATCCTGGTTGGCGTCTTTTGTCGTCGGCACCTCTAGGGACATGCCGATTTCAATGCCGCTCTGGAGGGTCAACTCAACGTGTGGAAACATAATTTGAGGAACTTCGAAACTCCCGCTGGCGTCCAGGTAGTCTTGCCAGACGAAGCCATTTTCTGAAAAAACCACATTTTTCTATCAAACTACGATTTCAAAGACGAACCTGGGATCGCTGAGATCATCAGAATATTTTCCTATTGTCCTTTCCACGTAAAACATGTATTATCGTTTTTGGCTAAAAATTAGGTGTAACGTATATAAAATCGAATTTCAAGGTCAAACGTGTGAAAAATAAATTGCCTTTTATGTTGATTGAATTTCGCACTAAAAATGTTCATATTGAATTTTTCCCAACCCCCCCCCTCCCGCCCCTTCTCGTGGTTATTAATATTTTCACACATACATTATACTTGCTTTGAGTAGGTATATATAGTTATGCAATTTCTCGTTCGTCGCAACTATCGGAGTATCTGGTTAAAAAAAAAGCAGCAAGGGTGAATCGCACGTTTAACGAAATTTGTAAAACGATGTCGAACGACCGCTTCAAATTTTTCGTATTTGCATTGATTAGCGCGTTCCTTAATTCTAAGATGAGGAAACGCGGATGGAAAAGAGCCATCGGTATATTAATTCGACTTGTTATACACTTGACGACACGCACGTAACGAAAAATGTTTTGACATCGTGTTTCCTTTGATAAACAAGTCCGAGAATAATTATTATTTACGAACTTACCTCCTTCGCTGATCTTTTCCTGCGCTTGATTCGGTCTGCTCACTTCCATAATTTTTCTTCGCTATACATATAAGTAGCTACCCCGCGAGCGCACGTATAGAAATACGCGAGAGAAAAATGTGTATACCAATATTTGTCTTTAGCTATCACTGCGTTTGGTTCACCGCGTTAACCAAAAGTTTTATCTCATCCCGAATACGCGACGTTTACAGAGCAATCGAAAATGACGAGTTGCGGGAGCTTCGGTTATTATAGAAAAATTGTTTACTAAAAAGAATAAGCGACATGATGCGTCGCTTTGATCGAGTAATTCCGCTTAACTGTGCAACTCACTATATTCGGTTACTCGCGTTTTCTATCTCTCTCTGCCGCTCTCACACACTTTCTTGAATTCCACTATCACCGGAAAAGTGATTTTTTGATATTTTTTGAACGTTTTAGCTCACTGGATTAATATATTTCTCACTCATCTATTCGCAATGATACGTTATCGGAATGTTGCGCGTAAAATTGCAGTGAAACATTTTCATACCGAAGTAAAATCGAGCGAATAATTATAATCCTGTCTCTCGATTCGTTGTATCGCCGTTACATCTGAAAATGGCGCCACCGTCGTTTACTTGCGAAATCGCGCGTATCTCAAAACTCTTTCGTACGCGGCCGTGCACATTTGCATCGATTTGCATATTTATCCTCTTATTATAGAGCTGAGTTGAATTCTTAATATTAAATAAACGCATGAGAGAAAAAGGCGAAAATGTTCACCGCGCATAACGAGGAGAGTGAAAATATGTCGATTTCTCATCACTTTTCGTTTTCGACATTGAAGTACACGAGAAAACGAGATGAGTAACTGAAACCCAAATTACCCTCGTTACCGAACGAAATTGTTATTCTTTCGCACAAACTTTTTCACTTTTCCCTACTTTTATGAATAAAATCACGATGAGTTCGTCCGTGCGTAAAATCGGGAGAAATTTGCTCGCTTCGAAGTTTCTTTGATCGTCATAGTGGGGTGATCAGCTGGCGTGACCACGTGCAAATTTCCCCGCTATACACCGCAGCCCGAACCGATTTTTTTCCACTCGCGATGTCAAGCGTGTCCAAGCCCGCGAAGGGTGAAAGATCGTAAATTATGAAATTTGTCGCAACACAGTGACCGATTTTTTCGCAATGTTTCTTTCCGGTTGTCTCTTCCGATCCGGCGTTTCCCGGATAACCCACCATTTTGAACGCGCCCGGTTGTTACATTCGCCAGTACCGTATAACCTCCAAATCAGCTCGAACGTTTACTCGGCGAAATACAGTGTCAGTGCAAAAGCGAAACCGCCGTTGTCGGACGATGCAAAAAAACGGTTTATCGAATTTATGAAAAAAGAATTCGGAAACGGTCGCTCCGGTGCTAGTGATTTTGTCGGTCAAAGCGGATACGAAGAAATTTCACGATTGCTGTCGAACAGGTCGATGGTTGAAGAGAGCATAAAGAGTTTGGAGGATCTCGGTAATTTATTTGTATATTCATTTTCTCTCGATTATTGGCGTTTTTCTTTGCGAGAATAAAAGTTTCGGTTGTTTCGAAAAAGTTGAGCGAGCGTTACATAATTCCATATCTGTTTCAACGTTATTCACAATTTATATTTCGATCGACAATCTGTACGGCCGCATTTCTCCCTAGAAACAACTAGGGTTGAATTTAAAAGACGCTTTCGTCGAAATGCTTTGTATTTATTTACAAATGTATATTTATCTATAGCAATCTCCAACCCAAATACGTACCATTTGATTTTTGATACTCATCAAAATGAGAAATAAAGAAAATCTCAGTGCGTCCCAACGAGGCAAACTTTAAGCCCATATGCCGGGAGATGATGAGATTGAAGTTCGCAACATTGCAGCGCAACGAAAACGATTATTTTTCAATTTCTCTATTTTTTATCACCGTAATTGTAAGTAAAATACCTCAATAATTATTCGAATTTTTATCGTGATAATTAAGAATTGAAATGTGAAGAAAAATATTCAGCCGGATAAGGTAACTAAGGAAATTAAAAAACGGGAAAAGAAATTTCATTGGGTCGCATCAATGCGAACTTCAAGTCCATGGGAGATGTGAGGCAATTATGAGTAGTGCACTAAGCCATTTATCACTAATAAAATCGATATTTTTTTAATGTCTCCTCCCTAGTTGTGTTTTCTTGTCACAAGTATTGAACAGACTATAATAATAAGAAAGGGCTCCAAAAAAGTATTTTTATCCTCTATAAAATACGATATTATTCTTTGCATCCCTGGATAGCAATGAAAAAGTTTTGTTCCTGAAGATTCTTCGAGTAAATTCCAGCTCCAAAGAATCAGTCAAGCATTTTTCAATCAGGCGAGCTAGATGCAGAGATGAAGAAGCTCGGCGAGGAGGAGTATTCGGGTTACTTGGACGAGTTGGAGCTTCTGGACGACAAACTATTGGACTGTATTCTGAACAATGTCGGAAGAGACAATTGCAACAATGTTATACTGGAGATAACAACGGGCGTTGGCGGTCAAGAATCCATGCTCTTCGCCAAAGAAATGCTGGATATGTACACGGGTCATTTCGACTATTTGGGTTTCGATTACGAATTGATACATCAGGATTCTACGAGTTGCGCCGGTGGTATTCGTCACGCCAGTATAGCAGTTTCGGGCAACCGAGCACTGGAGATACTCAGACACGAAGGGGGAGTTCACAGAGTTCAGAGAATACCAGCTACAGAGAAATCCGGTCGGATCCACACGAGCACCGTATCGGTAGCTTTGTTGCCTCAACCCAGCGACGTCGAAGTGGTCATCAAAGACAAAGATCTGCGGATCGAGACAAAGAAAGCTACTGGTCCCGGTGGACAAAGCGTCAACACAACTGATTCGGCGGTTAGAATAACTCATTTGCCTACAGGAATATCCGTAGAGTGTCAAACGGAAAGATCGCAAATAAAAAATCGACGCATAGCTATGCTTCGACTGCGCGCTATAATTTATGAAAAACAGCTCAAGGAGCAACGCGATACTTCCGATGCAATCAGAAAAAAACAATTCGGTCTTGGCACGAGAAACGAAAAAATTCGTACCTACAATTTCAATCAGGATCGTATCACCGATCATAGAATACCTGACGGTACTAGATACAATCTCAAAGGTTTCCTACAAGGTGGACATACCTTGAAGGACTTGCAGCTGGAACTGCAGAGGGACATGCAGATGAAAATATTGCAGGAAATAATACAAAGATTTACGAAGTAGAACAGGGCGTTAGTTTTTTCTATGTAACCCCATGTTTTTCTCGACAGGGGAAACTCAAAATGTACAGTTTCAATCAGACTTTTGATTGTCTTTAGCTCTTGTTATTAAAAACCGGTACATTCAGATAGAACCAAATTTTCACCCGATTTCAGGAGTTATTTCATGCTTTGGAAAATCGTTTTTCAACGAAAGTGCCATTTTCTTCCTATTTTGCCTTAATAATACTCAAGACCTTGGAAAATCTTGAATCTGTATACATGTTCTAAATTTATCGGAAAATTCATGAAGAACATGCCTTCGAATAAATCAGTTGTATAATGATACAAGGTGAACTTGAGTATGAAATATTGTAAACAATAGGACTTAATAATTTATTGAAAAACATACAACAAGATATTTCGTTTCAACCGCGTGCCGTATGCTGCAATACGGAAGGCACACTATTATGACCTATATGTAATACCAAGAGACACAGCAGCGCCTCGACGCCAATAAAAAAGAAGATTTTCGACACCACCGAACACAGCCGCCGGAAACCCCCTTACTCTTTATACAGCAAAATGGTTTTCCATGGGAACTTTTGTTTTACCTTTTTGACTATTGAATAAAAATTGGCCAAAAGGTGGATTTGAAATTCGCATCGTTGCAACGTAATTTCACTTACTATATTTTTATCTCTTCACTTTCAGTATTTTACGAATTCTAATTTTTTACAATCGAATTCTAGATATCCAAATGAAGCTCAAAAAAATATTGACGGATTTTCATTATGATTTCTGCTACTAGAAATAATTGCATTTTTCAATAACAATTTTCGTTGCAGTCCAACGTTGCAAACTTCAATCTCGGTATTTAAAAAATCGACACTTTGCACAGTGGAATGTGATTCCTGTTGATTCTGTTCGGGCCATTTTTTCATTCGTCGCCTCAATTATTAAATGTCATGATTTTCAGCCAGGTATGCTTGTAAAGTGTGAGAGAGTTTTCAAAAATATTTCAAACATGTGTCTAAAATCCGCAAAGGCGAATTTGCGTATCATCCAATAGCCAAAAGTCGATGGATTTGAAAAAAAGGCAAAATATTGGTAACTAATTTTTTTAACTGTCAATAACGAATTATTTCTGCAAAATCATTCGTTGGGTCAGACACCATTGAGGGAGCGAAAAACCATTGGAAGTATCGATAATTGTACCTGGGCGAGCACACGATTAATTATTGCTGCGTGCCTCCCCGCAAGTTTTGTGATCAATGTCAAATGGAACTTAGATCGTACTCCCTGGGCTGTCGGATGTTGAATATGTACAGCTTACAATTGTAAATATAGCGTTACGAATTATGCTTACGTACAATGCGTATATAGATGTATCATTAATATATTATCAATTTTTTGCTTCTTTTTAACTTTTCGACTATTATAAAATCCTATCTAAAACTTGAGTAACGATTGTTCATCGAAATTCTAATGAAATATTGGCAAATTTCTATCGTACACATACGAATGTTAGTTGCTCGTTTTTTCTTCTGTCTTTTCTTCTTTCGTCTTTTATCGTTATTTCGTCGACATTTATTTGTACCAATTTCATTCGCAAATGTCTTCCACGTGCAAATGATCGATTAATTTTGATCTCACGAAGTACATTTCTTAAGAAAATTTCGAAAGTGGACATAACCTCACAAAAGTTCGAAATTCGCTTTTCCATCGGTTGTTAAAGATTCAACGGAAAATCGAGCATCAGACTGCGTTGAATTCGTAGACCTAGAGATTGATGCTTTTATTTTACGATAAATATACTTTTTTTCATGTTTTTGTTTTTTGTTTTTTTTTTGCGTTCCCCGGACACGTTTGCCGAACCGAGCGCGATCTCTCTGCGCAACTTCGCAACCTGACAGCAACTCGTTTCCTGTATGTGTGCAATTGCCATAAAATGAACAGGTGTAACGTACCGTTTCGCACGATATCGACTGATAAATCGCCGCGCTTTTTTTTCTCATTGATATTATGCGAACTGCCTTTCGCGTAGTTATGTTCGTGAAGATGTTACGATGAAAACCCGTTTCCAGTTCGAATGCGTTTACACGAAACAAAATTAGCTTTTAGTGAACGCATTTGTTACTTGTTTTTGTTCGTGAAAATTTGAAATCACAGATGAATAAGTTTGATTAATATTCACAGAATACACAATAAATGAATTTAATAAATATTCATCAAATAGATGGGAAGTGGAAATAAATATGAATAATTATAAATATGAAAAATATATATATATAAAACTTGTTCTAATTCGAATGAGGTTAAGGTGTCAGAACCCATACAAACCTATCAAAGTTCACCGTTCGTATATGTCACTAGATACCGATTGTTGGGTATACAGTTATTTGTTTTTCTTTGGGTTCAAAACCATTATTTAGAAACAGTTTGGGCTGATCTACATCTAGTTAAAACTAATATTTCGTAATTGAAACTAGATTCAAATTAGCCTACAAATTTTCTGGTAGTTTTGCATTTTCACTAGAAAAAACTTGTTGCAAGGCGTTCAGTAAGAATTAATTTTCACTAGACAAAACGCTTTTGAACCGAAAACGAGTTTTGACTGGAATATATTTATTTATAGAAATTGTAATAGCACAAGATAATGCACGAATAATCAATGCGTCGTCAAACAATCCAATCTTGGATGACCATGTCTTAAAACCTCGTGTTGAAAAGAAAAATATATATTAATTTCACAGCTCCCGATGTACCGAAATAATCGTATATTGACATCCTGTACATTTTTGTTTTTTTTTTTCAGTATCTAGCTACAGAGGACATTTTATTGTAATTATGCCTCGTAAGGCCCGCTCGCGATCATGTCAAGGATTCACTATTTGCGTCCCACATTCTCGTATCGATAGCCTCCATGAAACACGCCGGTGACGAGAACATTCGTTTTTTTTCGCTTCGTTTGTGGACTTTTTCATTTTTTGTCCAATTATTACGGAGCGCGCTATTGATGTATAGTGTTTTTCTTCGGAAAGCGCGTGGCGCGTCGTTCCCGCTCGCGACAGGAGAGGGCGACGCGTGCGATTTCTGGCGAAATGAAGCCTGCGAAAAAATCTGAAGAACCGCAGTCTCTCGTTGCCTCTCCGAGTTTTGGCAAGTTTTTTTTCCTTACGTGCATTACGCGTGTAGTCGTCATCGACTTCCGTAGATTTCATAAACAATAATAAACATGAAAAAAGTGTATTAATTTAAAAGAACAGTGTACATAGTTTCGGGGATTTTTGTTCGCATCGAGCGTATCGAAAACTTCGTATTTCCGCTTCGAATTGACTAGCCTACGATGTATTCAGATTGTGATAAAAAGTGAATATTTTCATCGATTTGAAGTTATTTCCGGCAGCTATAAAACAATTAAACCTTCCGATCATTTCCGACGGCTAAAAATGGAATCTTCCAAACAGCTTCGATTTATTCCGTGATTTGTTATCGTCTTGTGGTCGGCAGATTTGACCGCGGGTAAGACTAGTGAACGGCCGACTGGAAGTGACAGAAGTGTCGATTCACCAATATTTGGAGGTTAGTAACTACTTTAAAGACGCTCATTGGGAAAAATAAAAATTAAAGCGATGCATCGCGTGCCTTCGGTAGCGAATAGTCGGTCGCCGAGCCTAACCATTCGAATTTATTCCGTCGCAACGATCTTTCCATTTTCATTCGGAAAGTTTATTTCAAAAATATTTGCATAGAGCGTAACGAACTCGACGATAGTCAAGAATAATGTATTTCGCAAGTCCGCTAACGTCACGTGACGTTTGAAGCAACCCACCGGTTACGGAAGTTCCGCAAACTTCCTATTTTTTCCGTTCCGGGCGCTGCTCGACGAGATGTCGCACGAGACGGTTCAATTTGTCGATTTCACTGTACCACACGATTTTTCGCTTTTCGCTCACATTTCGTACTAACTATACCCACCAGGTGTCACCACTCCCCCCTTTTCCGTATGGTCTTCGGGCTTTTCTGATCCGTTGTTCCGTGTTAAAGGTCCGCGATAGTTCGACCCGACAGTCAATTGGATTCAATTTAGCTAATTTCAGGATGAAACGCGATTTTCGATGATGCTCGTTTTCAGCGTGTCTTAATCGCGTCCCGTGTTCGAGACGAGAAATGCCAGGGTGAGGATCGCTAAAGCGAGAAGATTGACGTTTGGTCCGTTTGACGTGGCGCGACCGCAACGATCTTTTATCTCGCTCTCCCGTGGATGACTTCTTACGCACGAGTGCGGTCTTCGTCGCCGCAACTCGTTCATTACTTTTTGGCACGCCAGCGATGTATTCGTGTACATTACTTCCTCAGGCTCGATCGATAGCGCTGGCTCCGACGTGTACGGACAATTCGTGTCTACCACGATCAGCAGCAAATTACTGTGATTCACAGGTTGCACCACGTAAGGTCGGTCGCAACCTTTCGTCGAGTCGTAATCCACGTCGTATACTTTCGTCGTTCCGTTTCTCAAGAGATACAGATAGAACTGTTGCCAGATAGAAAAGAAACATTCAGTTTTTTAGGTTAGATTGTGAAGGCACGCTGACTTGAATGGCCGTTGATGGTGGGAGTATTGAAGATACGGAGCGTAGAAACTGTTTTTAAATTTCTTAAGAGGAATTTTTCAAAATTCCTTCAAAATGGAGAATCTTGAAAAATTCTTTCGAAATGGCAAATTCTTCCTATTTTCGATTTCCTTCGTCTGGTTTCAACGTCACCAAGGATTCATCAAATCGATTACGTAACTTTTTTTTTTCCATTGTGTATCGTAGTGAGAGTTTGACATACAGGTTAGACTTTTAGGGTGGGGAGTGTCGGATAACGATGCAAAACGGTGATTCCCGTTTCTGCCGCATGGAGCGCTGCTACTTTGCGATAAGTCAATAAAAAGCGAGTCCGAATAGATGTGCGATATTTTTCGAAATAAACGATATTGTTGAAAGGTTAGAATGCGAAATCATGTTTTTTTTTTACTAGTGGTCCCATGATCAGAATAACTATTATATGTGATTTACAAATAATCCCCCCCAGCTCATTTATTAATGGCTTCTGTTAATCGATCTTGTTGATTAATGACACTTTTTCACAACAATATGACAAAATGTCCAAATATTTTCTCGACTTTTCGAACGACCGAATTAGCAAAAGAAGAACATACATGAGATCAACTAACCTCTTTATCGCACGGTTGTGGTTTCGTTTTATTTATGAAGACGTGTTTCTGAAGGAATGCTTTGTCGCCACCCGCGCCAGGATCTGTCAGTTTTTCGTCGTGCTCGGGATACCTTTTGGCGTACTCTTCCTCATCCATTTGGTTTGCGTAAGCGTAATCGCTGTCCCACAGCCCTATTTTCGCCCAAGCCCATACTAATTGAGCGAAAATCCAAGACAGAGTTCTCTGGATGCTTTTCCATGGCTGGAAACGAAAAAAACGTGTGTTATACGACTTCTGTGCTTTATCACTTTCATAAAAACCACCTAAGCGATTTCCCCTCCATCCGAGATGTTATAAGTACAAAGATTATTCAAAAAATGCAGAATTCAGAGATGGACTTAACAAACGCGCAGTTCAGCCATTTGCGCATCTTTCGTTTTACAACATTCGTTAACGGATGCGAAGAGACTCACTGTGAAGAGTACGGTGCCATCGTTGGAGGTCTGGGTGTTTTTGAAGCAGACAGCCTGATAATCGAACATTCGAATTTTGTCGAATATTCCCTCTTCCACCATACTGGTCATGATCGGACCTCTAATTTCTCCAAAGAACTTTCCTGCATCCGAAGGCTCCTCGGCAGCGATGATGTAACCGTTGTTATCGATGAGGTAGCAGGCCAGCGATTCGTTGCTGCAATCAATGTCGCAATTGCTATTCGCGTCGCAGCTGTACGTCATGTTCTGGAAAAGACCCTGGAGAGCCGTGTGTTGGAATTGCAAACCGACCACTGCGACCGGCACTCTCTCTTTTCCGGATCCTGAAATTTAAACGTTTGTTGATCCTTCGCTTCCTTCATCCAAAAGATTGAATATTTAGATCAGCTTTAAAATCGTATCAATGACCCTTCGCTGGTTTTTCAGATCCGTTAGGCAACGCTACGAACAATATTCTTGATTCTGAAATTAGAATAGTTCATTACCGATGAATATCGCTCGAGTGGCTGTAACCAGCGTCGTATTATCAGCACCAGCTCCATCGATCGGCACGGAGTACACGAAGCTGTCAGGATGAACGTAATTCAGCTCAACCGCTCGCTTGTACCAAATTTCGTCGATCGCACGTGAATAAAGATTGCTGAAATGATGCTCGATCGGCGTGGTGTCGTTTTCCACGTTGAAATCTTGCCACCTCGTCAGACCACTGTGGGTCGCCACGAAAGCAAGCGTGAAGCCGAAACGTTGTTGAAACTCTTTGCTAAATGAACACAACAGTCTCGTTACTGAATCGCACGACAAATGCCACTTCTGGATTATCGTTAGATTTTGTAGCGAAGGCACCAGAAACAAAAAAAATTTCATCCTTTTTCTCGGCTCGAACAAACGATTTCCATGTATACGGAACGTGGCCACTCTGATCGAATGAAGCAGAAATAAATTAATCGTAGGAGAATCGATTATTGTTGTTTTATATTTGAGAGCATAAATAATAATTAATACTCATTAACACTGAAAAAAACAGTCTTGCCTGAAACTCGTTCAAAGCTAGATGTTGAGAAACGTTTTTTTTCTTTTTTAATTACGTATTTGTTTTTTAATATCTCTATATGTCATTGTCTAATTGTCATAACGATTAATTGATGACAAATTGACTAGCGAAAATCTTGAAACATTCTTTTTTTTTCTTCTTTTTTTTTTGTTACTGTCCAGATACAGTTTCGGTCGATCACATCCGTGTTAAAACGTTCCAGTGTTCCTTACAATTCAAACAGGCTTTACAATAATGAATTCTAATAAATTGAGTACTGCACAAAAATGGAACTTTGTAACGACAATTTTAATGATATTAACATTTTTAAATGCCTTCGAGAGTTATTGCTACTAATCTTGGTCGTGTCACTCAAAATCCTTTGCCACTTTCTCGTTGAGCGTTTCTTCTTGATCCTGCGAAAAATTACATCAACAAACGTGTGCGTTTCGCACTTGTTCTTTGTTTTTCTTTTTGGTAACGCAAAACACACAGACGAACAAGCTGAGTGCGAGATCATGTGCGCCAAAGGTATACGCTTGATGACTCAGGCCGGAGATTGGAAAGGGTCTAGGAAAGAGAGTACGTGATAGAGAATAAAGAAAATCAGGAATTGAGAGTCAAACGGTCCAGAATAGAACCTTCCGCGAGGCCTGATCGATCCAAGCCGAGAAATAAATAAATTTCTAAACTCTCGAAAAATGCTTGACTTAAACCTCTTAAGTTAATTACGCGAAACTTGGACAGTAGAGGTTTCGACTGTGACGTTAGTACCGAATAAGGAATATCACGAAATTCCTACCTTTAAGGGGGTCAAAATAGAGATTTTACTTTCGTATGCAAATTTTCTCATATTTTGAGGTTAATCTATGTCACTTTTTAGGTTAGCCCATCCTATTTCTAATCAGTCAATTTTTTTAAGGCCAATCCGTGTCATTTTTAGGTTAGATTTCTTTAGAACCCATAAAAATCGTGCAACTCGACTAAACTCGAACAATCACATTGGGAAACTTTGGGAAACTGAAAGTACAGACAACAAAACAATCGACTTTCAATCTCGATAATCGTATCGGATTTTGATGGCGACTTAATCGAAAGATTGAACCGAAGGCTTGGAAAACGTACATGGAAAGGACAAAAACCTGGGAGGGGGCGAAGGAAAAAAGAGATTTCGATAGCGACGAATGAATAGAATATCAAAAATTATTTTCTAAGAAACGTAAGGTGCAGATGTGATGGCGTTACCTGGGCAGGAGGTTCATCAGCCTAGCTAAAGGTCTGCATGGCGTCAAAGTGGTTAAGTATTAGTAAAAAGGAACAGGTGCATCACGACTATCACCGTTTCAAACTGTGCGACAAACGCAAAAACGAGATTAAATTTCACAATCATAACGATCGAAAATCATCACAATAACGATAACAATAATACTAGTGATAAACGATATGATAAGAGAAACGGTATTATAAAAAAAAACAAAAAAAAAAAACAAAAAAAAATCAAATAAATCAATATCGATCGTGCGTGTGACGAGAGTGCGTTGAATCGTGATGACGTATACGTAATTATGTTAGTGTATGTATTTATGCAAGAATTATGTGTAAGAATTCGTGTATATTGAAAAGTGACAATGAACGAAACGAGCCATTTTTCGTGTGCAACAGAGCGTTTAGTTTGTTCATTTATATTTTTAGCTAATTTATTTCGATAATGAATATTTTCTTCATTTGCGACAGACGGATGTATCAGGCGACTGTTGATCGAACGTGAATGAGAATTAACGAATTTATACTCACCCTCTTTCGTCGCGGGTGTTGTTGATGTTCGCGAACCACTCGGTTACCTTAGCGTCGAAAACCAAACTTAGGAGGAGACTCCGATCGCAGAAGTACGAATCTTTGTTAGGTGTGCGGTTGCCTGCAAATCGCATCTCGTTTGAAATCGTATCGATGAGGTTTTCGTTTTTTTTTCTTCATTAAAAAAAAATATATTTAGATTCGTGCACGAAAATTCGAGCTGTCAATTTTTTATTGTATCAATAATATATTAACTGGATTAATATTAAAAATTTGAGTTCATTAATTATTAAGCTCAATGTCGAGTCAATTACTACGTAAAATTGAGTCAATTCACTGTCAAATTTCAATATGAAGGTGATCGATATGTTAATTTGAATTAATTATATTAATCCTCAAATTTGAGTTGATTAATCATTAAGCTCAATTTTGAGTCAATTGTTGTGTAAATTCGAATTCATCGATCGTCAATTTCAACATTAAGTTGATTATGATACAAATTTGAGTAAATAAAAATTGTCAAGTTTATCAATCAGCATAATAAATTTTCGATACATTTTTGGGTATTATATAAATTTGAGTTAACCGATATTGAAATTATAATAAATTGTATTAACGATGAAATTTGAGGAGTCATCGAGAAATAATTATAATTCGTTCTTACTGTGCTCGGAGGAGGATGAATTCGTTGCGGAATGTTCCGGGGGTTGGGATCGTTGTCTACTATCGTTCCATTTCCAGCCCGGCTGGCGGGATCGGTCCAAAAAATGAACAAGCAGCTCCTCCGAGTTATTGAATTTGTGCTCACCCTCGTAATGATATCTGCGAAAAGCACGAGCGTTAAAAATTCGATCGGTCTTTCTTCTTCCTAATCTATTTTTTATTTGAATTTTTTTTATTTTTTATGAATTTTTTTGAATTTTTTCTGATTTTTTTTGAATTTTTCTGATTTTTTTTTGAATTTTTTCCGATTTTTTTGAATTTTTTCTGAATTTTTTTTCTGATTTTTTTTTGAATTTTTTTGAATCTTTTTGATTTTTTTTCTGAATTTTTTCGAATTTTTTTTCGAAATTGTTTTTTATGCAAAATTTTTTTTCTTTTTTTTTCTCATTAAAAACGTTCACGACGTTGATCGTTTCGAAGACTTACTTGCAATAGTCCCAGTCCGGATGTACCCGCCAGTTACTGCCCGCGAAGTAGTCTGTCACATTTTTACCTGCGATAATTCGATTCGCACGAAATAAAGAGATGTCGAATGAATGTTATGAAAGCTTTTGGCGAAGGAGACCGTCGCGCGGATTCTCGGTCGTTGATCCGCAAGGAACAAACTCAAAATTCATAACGACGGATATATCCGTCGTGAATATAACATCGTATAATTATTTATTATAATATTATAACAATATACTATATTATTTATCAATAATATTAGTATTTTGATAATTGATAAAAAATTATTTTTAAAATTCACTCGGATATATTATTCCGAAAATAAAATAAATAAACAAAGAACTCTTCAATTTTCTCTAATGAAAATAAACGTGGAAAGTATTGTTTTCGAATTTACAAAATGTATTTTCGGTTTTCGAATAATCGGATAGAACTTTTCGAAAAGAGCAAGAAAATAGTTTAAAAAATGTTTCGTTTTTTGTAAACGCATTTTTTTTCGATGCTCGAGGATCTGGATCTCTTGCTCTTCGGATCTTTCTCCTCGTCTCGCGACGATGAACGAAAGTGATTCGCGTGATCTTTATTTTTTTGCATTTGAAAAAAAAAATGACGATGCGATCGATTGGCGACGAAATATTTTTCTTGTGCCCTATCAATGATGAGATAAGAATCTCGAGGATGACTTTTGCTAAGTACCTTCAACGCGTCTACGATGAATCTCTTCTTCCGCGTGGACATGGTAACTTCCGGCGTGATCACGCTCAGGTAAACTGACCACGACCGTGAAAGGGGTTCTCTCGATTCCACAGTAAAAGTAACGTCTTTTCATTCTGCCCACTCGTTTCTGCAAATTGATCATTTTTTTTTCGTTGCACATTTCTTGTTCTTTCGATGTCGAATTTTTTTCTTTCGATTTTTTTAATTAATTAAAAACACATTTTTTTTCAATATATTATTAACATTGATTAATAGAATATTTTTTAAATATTTTAAATAATATAATTCAATTAATTAGTAGTAATTAGTAATTAAATAATGAATTTAGTCATTGCATTTAATTAATTTTAATAATCTTCATTATTAAAATTAATTAGAAATATATTTTTCTGAAATATATTATTAAAATCTATTTTCAAAATTAAAATTCATTCTTTTGGATGCGATGTTTTTTTTTCTGCACAAGGAAAAAATTATTAAAGAATGCATAAAAAATATTTAAAAAGAAACAATTTTTAAAAAATGTACGAATGATCGTAAATATTCGTCTTGATTTTCTTGATACAAAAAAATTTGTAAAATTCATTAAAATGAATTTTACAAATTTTTTCGATTTTACATCTCGAATACATTTTTTGGTTTTGTTTAATTTCGAAACGCTTACCATATCTTCGTAATGATATTTGGTGTCAAGAGTGACGTTTCCGGTTCCTTGACAGATCACTTTATCGCGAAGCTGAAAATGAACGAAAACAGAAAAATTTCGAAATTTTTTCTAAAAGTAGTCGAATCGATGTTTCGCGAGTTCGAATTTATTGTAATTGTACCAAAGCTAATATTTTATTACGAATATGTCGTACCATGAGAATTTCTTCGTCGAATTCCCTTGGACCTTTTCCGAGATCCATTAGCTCGACCTCCGCCATGTCGACACTGTTGTACGAGGGCTTTAATATCCCTTGAAACTGTCAATGAAATATTATTCATTAATCCTCGGGATGAACAATCGTATGTGAACAATTCGTCTCCACGATCGAATTAAAATTCGACTCACCACTGGTCGGAGGTCAGGATGAATGAGGACGTAACCATTGTTGGTCACGATGAAGGCATAGCCATTCACGCCGAGCTACCACCATAAAGACAAATTTCCAATTATTCAAAAAAGTACGATTTCAAAAAATCGGCTTCACCAATATTTTCGTACTCGTTTTACTAAGATAATTCGTCGAATTTTGAAAACTCTCCTAACTGTAATTTACACGTAAACACAAATAAGATTTGAGAATTAAAACGTGACTTTGAAAAATAAAATTTGATCACGAATAATGAAAACTTGATTGGAGAAAATAAAAATTTGACCTGAAAAATCAAAACGTTACTTCAAAAATAAAAATTTGACCTCAAGAAATAGAAACGTGATTTCAAAAATAAAAATTTATCCTCATGAAATAAAAACGTGACTTCGAAAATAAAGGTTGGACCTCACAAAATAAAAACGTGGCTTCGAAAATAAAAATTTGACCCGAGAAAATGAAAACGTGGTTTCACTAGGAAAAATTTGATCTCAAAAAAATGAAAACGTAACGTCTAAAATAAAAATTTGACCTCAAGAAACAAAACCTCGACTTCCAAAAATAAAATCGTCGCTTCGAAAACTAAAAATCTGACCTCGAAAAAATAAAAGCTTGAATTAAAAAACCAAACAAATAAAAACCGAATCTCAAAAAACAAAAACTCGGCAATAAAAAAAAACTTCGATTTTTCATAATAATATTACGAAAAAGAAAGTGCACGATTCAAATTGTACGAAATACAATAAAAACCCGACAAATGTGATAACCCAAACAAACCCAAACAAAAATGTGCACTTGCAACTCTATGGGTTTTTTTTTCAATTTATTCAATTTATTGTTACAGTCAACTTCTCAATCAAGCAATAATTTATTCATTATCCGATTATTTATTATCATTACTTATTCGTAATTTGAAAAATTAAAAAACTTCGATTAAAATCATTGAAATGAACAAAATGTGTAAACGTGATTATTAACCTTGTGCGGCATCATGAGTTTTTGTATTTCTTGCACTGGCACATCAGTCCCGGCGACTCCCAGGAGATCGGCTATTTTTGTCTGCAAAACCAATCTTCGTGTTAGGGGAGAGACGTACGTGAACGTACGATATAGATTAACAAACGTAAACGTAATTCAATTATTTTTACAATATATATATATATATATATATATATATATATATATGGCAGAAAAAATATTCGGATGCGATTATAAAAATATGTTAATTCTTCAAGTCGGCATAACCCAAAGCGCATAACTACCTTCATTATGAACAAATGCTATGATCACACAATGACTTGTTCTAGTACTCACGATCTAGCGTAAAATCAAACGATACATTTCTTACGATTTACCATAATAATAGCAATAATAACAATAACAATAATAATGATAATAATAATCATTAAAGTTATTCGCTCTCGTACGTTTATGTGTGTAGCTATAGCGCTCTACGATTTCACTTGTATTCGATATATACATATATATACTTTATATATATATGATGAATTTACATATATATGTATATACATTTATATGTTTAAATACATAATTAGCACGAACTATCCTAATGCTATATCAAATTATCGTATTATTAATGTTCGTACGTCTCTCGCTCGTTTTCACAAACATTTGCGTTTAATTAGTCCATTATTCATAATCGTAATGACGATAAACTAGGTCGAGGAGACAAAATTCTGAATCGAATCGTTAATATTATAATAATATTGTAATTATTTTATAATCGTTGATTGAAAAATTAATATTATTTGCAAGGATTGGTTAATATTGTTTATTGAATTGTTAATATTATTTGTAACGAATAATTCATATTTTTTATCGAATCGTTAATTTCATCTGATACGAATAATTTATATTTTTAGTTGATTAATTAATTGAACCGGCAGTATTATTAATTGGATTATTGTTAATATTCGCTATAAATAAATTTCAGGATGATTACTCGCCGGGCAAATGTTTGGAGAACGATGCTCGTCAGTTGACTACTCATCTAACGTTATAACTAGTCGAGATTGACAACGTTCGAATAAACTTTTTTTTAATCATCAAAATGATTTTTTAACGAAACAATTATCATTCAATATTGCAAAGTCTTCGTTATTGGCAATTGAATGGCAATGGTTTTCGAATAATAAATATTTTTTTGGAAAATCATTTCATTATCGCGCACAATTTTCTCCAACTAAATTTGATAATTAATTATTCATAATTATTTGTTCAAAAAACAGATTCTTTAATCTCAAAACGAATTTAAAAATACATTCGATAATGAATTATTATTATTATTCGTGAGTTTTCGTTTGAAAAATCGAGGAAATTTTTTAATCTCAATTCCAATTAAAAAAAAATGAACTATTAATAATTGATCTGTTAAAAAATCGTGGAAGATTTTTTTGGTTACTCGTACGTTGTCGAAATCCTCGTTTTCTAGCGACCCACGAAACTCGAAAAAAATTTTGCTTCATACTTGATAACCGAAATTTCGGTTCGAGTTCAGTTTGGCTTTTTTTGTTTCTCTTAAATCGTACGTATCGCTGTAACAACGAGCATCAAACTTTCGATGTACAGTATATCGTTAAATAACGTAACGAGGACAATTTTTTCTTCGCTCGATCACAATCCAACAGGCGGGCAGAGGTGGGGGGGGGGGGGGGGGCTGGGTTTCAGGACCTTCAACTACTCGTCGAGGATTGTTCTTTTGCTAATTTATCTTTAAATTAATATTACCTAGAGATAAAACCTACCTAAATAATCGAACTGATAATAAGTTTGATAAAGTACCAGAATAACGAGCTTAAACCTTCAAACAATTAAAGAAAGGGGGTTCAGAACGATGTAGCCGACGACCGAGGTGTCCCTTCGTTCCATTGCACTTTCCCTCATCAACAACGAGAAAAGAATAATTATCGTGATCGTAAATATTTTTTGAAAAATTGTTTGCAATGAAGGTTTTGGAGGTTCGTTTAAATATTTATTCGAAGAACTCCAATAATTTATTGCTTTGATTTTTTCTAATTGAAATAATAATAAATTTATTTATATACAGATGAGTTAAGGTTTTAATTGAATGAGATTTTGTTTAATGATTTGATTAATAATGAGGTTTTCATTGAAATTTAATCAATTTATTCACTAAATGAAATGGAATAAATGAGTTAAAAGTTTTCTGCTCTCGTCAAAGTGTAAACAATCAGTTGAAAGAAAATAGCATAAACTGATTTGCAATTCGATAAAAAGAAAAGAAGGTATTTTCGTATGATTAATCAGTAATGATCGATTATGCAATGGATTTTTTTTTCTCTTTAATTAGGTGTTAATTAAGTTATTTCATTTTGATTATTCAATTGCTTGAATTTTAATTATACAGTTCAATTTTTTATTTCATTAATGTGCAATTGTTTAAAAAAAATCTTTTACGCACATTTGTAAAGATTTGAAAAAAAATTGTCAATTTTTCTAATATTTTTCATATCTTTACAAATGTGGAAAAATTATTTTTTTTTAATAGCTGTAATTGATAACTGTTTTTTTGCTAATTTGATTTAATTCGCAGCTTTTTTTACAAATCAATGAAATAACTTTTTTTGACATATTATGCATGAAAGTGCAAATACGAATAGTTTTAGTCGATTTCCATTTTCTTTAATCAGGCATATTCAGGATTCCCATGGTCGTCGGCTGCATAAAAAAAAACTAATTTATCGAAGGCACCTATGAAAAAAAAAATCGAGTATCGACGTGGTGTACCGTGAAATCACTCGACGAAAAAAAAATTGTTTTTACGTTCCTTTTCGACGAGAGTTTTAACGACGACGAGCTGATTGATTATTATCGTTTTTCTTTGTTTTTCATTAAACGCACTTATTGTTCATTCGACACTTCTGGCAGAAGTTGTTTTTTTTTTCGATCAATCTTTCAACCCCACGAGAATACTCAATTTTTTTTTCTTTACTTCTGTGTAATTATTTGTTTCGTTCAACAACTGCAAATCAAGGCTCCCAAGGTAACGAGGGTGTTACAATTGAAATTATTATGATTATTGAATTTTTTTTGTTTTTTTTTTTAATATCTATATGCATATATGACAGAGAGTTGCTCATGGCTCTTTTGCTCTCCGTGTATGTGTGTACGTGTACGTGTGTAATGATTGGTGTATTGTGTTTTTTTGTTGTTGGTTTTTTTTTGTTTTTGGCTGCCAACCTCTCTTGTCTGTGTAACCCAGTAGGCCTCCTTTATCAGCACCTGCTCAGTGATGTTCTGTGAACAAATACGAACTTAAAACCAAAAGGACACAATCTTCGAATAAGCCTTTGATCGGTCGGTTGTTTTAACGTTTTTAAAAATTTTTTTTTGTAAATCTTTTTTTTTTCGTTCTTTTTTTGGCTTCCGCTAGCGATCGTAACGAAAAGCGAATAAACTCACGCGATCGTGAGCTGTCTCGAACGATCGAACGTATTTTACGTGTTTCCCGCTACGACGAAAATTCCGTTCTCTGATCTTCAAATCATTTTTTCTCGTTTCTATATTTTTTTTTGTTCGTTTACTTATTTACTTGTGACTCTTTATTTCCGTCGAATACCAATACCGAGATTCGTCGAGATCCCTGAAATTGACGTTTCCGCTTTTTTGTTTTTCGTTTTTTCCTTTAGCCCCTCCGGGAAAGAAAAATAAGAATATCGCAAATGATGAAAATCAAAATGACTTCGTCAGCGTTGCCCACTTCGAAAAAATTTCTTTCTCTTTTTGTCCTTTTTTTTTGTTTCTTCGTTGATCTTTTTTCTTTTTGATTTTCATCATCGCTTTTAGCATGCAAAATTGTCACAGAATCGTGAAATAAAAATGTTACGAGAAAGGAATTAAAAAAAGAAAAAAAAAAAAACGAAAAAGGAAAAAGAAAATAAGAAAAATTGTGAGAACGAACAAAACACGAATGTTTCTCGGTCCTTTTCAACGATCGCTCACCGCGTTTTCCCGTCTATCGTAGACGGGCATGCTAACCGACGTCATCAGCTGATATTCCTGCAAATCATCGTGATGATCGTGATACTTTTTTGGTTTGTGAGCGAACCGACGATCGCGCTGATCACCGGTGAACATCTTTTTGTCCTTTCGATATCGAAAGAACCGTTTTTTCTGCTCGTCGCATTCCCGCTGTTCCCACAACCAGTCAGTCATTTTTGGATCGGTTATGTCGGCGTAAACCGGCGTCCAGATCGTTGGGTGATCGGTTTTTCCTAGCACCAGAGGCCTAGCCATTACAGGCACGTAGTTCAGCACCTTGACAAACCCAAACAAACAAAAAACCAAGGTCAAATAATAGATCTAAAAAAATCCAAAAAATCGGCCAAGTGCGAGTAGGACTCGCGCAACGAAGGGTTCCGTACCATTGACTAGGTGAACAACAGCCGGTACACAAATTTCATATTGTAACAATTTTTTTAGTTTCGTAAATTTTAATTTTATTATTTACTAGCTTTTGCCCGCGACTTCGTACGCGTGGTACTTCGAATCTGTATTTTATTTTTGCAGTGATAGTTGAGAATTAAATACCAATAAAATACTGCATATAAAATTATACCAATAAAATTATACCAATAATGTTGCGTTTATTCAAAGATATAATTTACATAAATATAATAATTTAAATTTAAATAAATGAATATAATAATCAATTTATTATATACTTTAAGACAAGCCATCTAGTAATTTGTAAACTGTTAAATATTAACACATTTTTTTCTGATAAACCTCCAAGAAGGTAAGGTGCGCCATTTATTAAAAATTAATGTACAACTACGTTGTCATTTTTTTGAGACGTCTAAGTCAACATTAAGTTTTGAGAAATTCCTCATTGTTTCAATAGATCGCGTTGTATTAAATTACAACACGATATTATTTTATGAAAAAAATAAAATATTGGAAGAGTAGCTTTTCCTGTTGTAAACTATAGCCTATATTTTAAGTTAGGCATCTCTAAGTAGAGCGGTGAAAACCCCATTCAAATCCATAGTATTTTTTGCGTGATGCGCGTACAAATATACAGACAGACAGACAGACAAAAATTCTAAAAACTGTTTATTTGGCTTCTGTTGCTCTAATAAAGACCCCCCATATCATTTTTTGTTAATATCTTCAATGTACAGACATCGGTCTGTTACAATTTTATTATAAGTATAAATAGATTATTAAAGTAAATATACAATTAAGTATTTTGTGAAATTTTGTGACAGATAGCGAAGTCTTGGTAATAGGGTCCCGTTTTTACCCATTGGGGTACGGAACCCCAAAAATGAGAAAAGAAATTTCGTTCAGTCGCAACGATGCGAACTTGAAGTCCGTTGAAAAAAACATTACCTTTTCCCGGACTTCCGGATATGAAGAGAGATGCACGTAGTATCCTCGATTGGCGCAGGCCATCCACTTGACCTCCCTAACATCGGCGACTTCTCTCCCGATCAGGTAAGTGAATACTCTAACGGGCATGTCCGCCTTGTCCGGGTCGTCAGGATTCTCTCGCCAATTGTAACGCTGGAATATCTCCTTGTAGTTGAATGGCACACCATCGGTCACCAACATGATCGCCTGATTGCACATTGCTCCTTCTCGCTCCTCTCGAAACTGCTCCAACAGCTCGAACGCGTAATTCAGCACCAACGAAAAATTTGCTATCTGGTCGGTCCTCAACTCTGATATAGCGTCTTTCAGCTCACGAAGATTCGCCAGGTTTGCTTGCACGAGGGTACCGTTGAAACATGGCACTACCTATATTTTTTGTTTTTTTTTTCTTTTATTTAATTTTTATTTTGACGATTTAACGGATTTGCCAGCTTTTGTGGAATTTGAATTAGTCAGAAAACGTTTCAAAATTTTGATTTGAGGAGACATGCTTCGATATCTGCTTTTCGCAATTTCGATCGAATTGCTGGAAAGAACTTTTTTTTTCCTGTTTATTTGAGGCTTGAATAATATGTTTTATCATTAATGTGGGTTCTTGAAATATTCTGGGTTTTTGAAAATTGGAGTTTTCTGAAAAATGGATCTTTTAAATATTGAGTTCTTGAAAATATGGGCTTTTTTTTTTATTGTGGGTTTAGAGAAATGTTAAATGTTGTTAGAGAAATGTTTGGAAAATTTGCCTTTTTCGATACTTGGATTTCGAACAGTGTGAGTTTCTTTTTTCATTTGAATTTTTGGGGAATTTTGGGCTCTATGAAACTTCGACTTTCAGCAAGTTGGTTTTAACAATTGGGTTTTCAGAAAAGAATCAGGGTTTTTTAAAATATTGGGTTATCAGAAACTCGGTTTTTCCAAAATTTAGTTTTTCAACAATCTGTCTTTCTGCTTTTTCAATCTTTTTTTTTTGAACAATTTGGCTCTCGAAATTGAGTTTTCAGAACAGATTCAGGGTTTTCAAAAATATTAGGTTTTCAGAAACTCGGATTGTCCAAATTTTTTTTTCAAATCTGAATTAAAAAAAGCCAAGTAGCATTAGAAAAATCAGAGTTTTCTCAAACATGATTTTTCAAAAATGTGTCTTTTTTTCTAATAGAGTTTTCAAATATTTTGGCAACACTGTGAATTTCGTTAAATTTGGATTTGCGAACATTTGAATTTTCCATAAATGTGGGTTTTTTTTTCTCCAAATAAATAGTTTTTCAAAATGTAATAATACAATTATAAAAATGTGATTACCTCAACGGTGACATTGGAGAAAGTAATGATATTGACGTAATCGTTATTGCCAAGGGTATCGAGAATGTTGTTGACAACGTGTTTGGCAATTTCCTTGTTTTTGCCGGTCATACTTCCGGAAGTATCGACGAGTATGAGAATGTCTTTGGGGCTGGTGGCTGCCTCGATGTACCATCCTCGGGTACGACAATCGAAAAGATCAACGGGTTTAGGCGTCCATCCGGTGCCAGGATATTGTCTCATGAAACCGGTCGCGCTCCCAAAATATTGCCACGACAATGACGGATCATGCTCGAAATTATTAATGAACGTTTGATCCAATTCCTCGGACCATTTTATCGCCTTTATCACCTCACGGGCACGATCGTAAACGTTCGTTGGCACGTGAACCGACGAAACATTCAAATTAACCTCACCACCGAAGTGTTTACTGAACAAAAAGTCGACCGTGTTGTTTTTCGCGTTCACGTACAACCAATCCTCCGGTATGTCAACGTCCTTTGACGAAAGTGCTGACGTCTCGGCTATGTCCATTATTCTCTGAAAATATAAACAACGTATATTTATATTTATGTATTTAAAAAGCAACGAAGATTTATTAATTTTTAGACATTTTCGGTGAAAAATCATTTAATTTTTAGGTATTTTTAGATAAAAGTTATTTAATCTTTAGATATTTTTGGAGAAAAATTATTTCATTTTTAGATATTTTTTAGAAAAAAATTACTTAATTTTTAGACATTTTTATAGAACGATTATCAAATTTTTATCGTCCTCATGTTTGAAAACACTACAAATTTCAAATCGTAATATATTTGATGAATTTACATAAATTAATCAATTCGTAAAATCATTGATAAATTTGATATTTCTACGACCACTAACGAAAATGTATAAACTTTGTATATTTTCATAAAAAATAATTAATAAATCTGTATTGTTTACGAATGTATGAAGAATACAAATTTTGAATTATAATGTAGTTTGTAAATTAATATAAATTTACCAATTTATAATGTAATTGATAAATTTGATATTTCAGACGATGTCTAACAAAAATTTATGAATGTTATACATTTTTATAAAGAAATTGAAAAATGTATAAATTTGTGTATATTTATAAAATGTTGATATGATAGTATATTGATAAATTTGACATTTCTGCGATATCTGATTGATGGTAATTTTGATTGATTGCCAAATTAACTGCTTTCGTTCAATTGTCATTTGGCCTAAACAAACCTAAACTTAACCAAACCCGAACAAACGAAATTGATTGTTGACTTTGTTTAACGATTTTTTACCTTTATCGCCGATATTTTGGACTCCATCATTGCTTTGATATTTTGGGCGATCTTTTGGACCAAAACGGTACCGTTTTGAGGCTTAGTCCCAGCCGATTCGTAACTTTCGTGAAGCTTCTCGACGTTCGTGACGTATTTTCCGAACTGCGAGAGTTCGAAGCCGAGCTTGTTCGCCCATGTCTTCACTCTTGATGAGACAATAATAAAATGAACATTCATTCAAATTAATAATTCATCTTATTTTATGAATATTTTTTATTGATATTTGGCATCGAAAATAATTATATGGTGTGAACCCAAGTTCCAAGAACCCAAGTTCCAACCCGAACAAACAAAAACAGTATGAAGATACAAAACCAAACAAATCTAAATTCCAAGCCGCACGAGACCAAACCCCAATTCAATCGAACCCAAACAAATAAAAATTATAAACCCAAATAAACTGTGAACCTAAACGCCGATCCTAAACCTAAATAATCCCAATTCTCAGTACCAACCCAAACGAACCCAAAACTCAACCCCAACCAGCCCAAATCTTCACGAAAACGAACCCAGAAGTCAACCCGACCGAGCCCAAATCTTGACCCAAACAAACCCAAAACTCAATCCCAACGAGCCCAGATATTAACCTAAACGAACCGAAAACCCAGCCCCAACCCCAATGAGCCCAGATCTTAACCCAAAATAATCCAAAACTCAACCCCGACGAGCCCAAATATTAACTCAAACGAACCCAAAACTCAACTCCAACGGGCACAAATCTTAACCCAAACGAACCCATACAAACTCAACCCCAACGAACCCAAACCTTAACCCAAAAGAACCCAAAATTTAACCCCGACGAGACCAAATCTTAACCCAAACGGACCCCAACGAGCCCAAATCTTAACCCAAACGAACCCCAACGAGCCCAAATCTTGCCCAAACGAACCCAAACGAGCCCAAATCTTAACACAAACGAACCCAAACGAGAAAAAAGGTGGGAACGAAGCGAGAGGAAAACTTACGTGTTGTGAGAAATGCAGTAGGGTTTTCCAGGCTCTGAGAAAATCACGAGTACGAAAACGATCGTCAGAGCGAAGTTCTTCATTATGTTTTGACGCACATTCACCACTGGGTCACACCGAAAAAAACACACACCCGAAGAATTTCCTATCGTTTATGAATTATTTGAATTTTGCGGTTAGCGATTTGATTTTTCTTTTTGTTTCCGTGTATTTATCTGGTTTTGCGATCGTTCGTGATGATTCGAGAGGCGAACGGGGCGACGTACTACCCTGAAAACTCCGGTGTCTGTGATAGTGATCGGCGCTCTGGCGATGCCCAACATTCGTTGGGAAATTCTCGTCGCGTTGGTGGATTGGCTTTACTCGTGTTGGAATCGTGCGTTACTTCTCTCGTCCTCTCCCCTTCGTTGAACGTTATCGATCACCGGGGGTTTCGTTCGGGCTTGCGCAACTCGCCCCAACTCCAACTCGGTCTCGACGTTCCATTCGACGACAAAACTTCGCATCGAGCACAATTGTCCCAATTTCAACACAAAACCAAAAACGATCACTTATCGTTTACGTTTTTTACGATATAATTATCTGATAGGAATTATTAATATTCGAAAAAATACAGTTCGAAGTTTTAAAAAAATGGCTCGAAATACGAAAATTAAAATAATGGAAAGACAATTTTTGATGTGGGATATTGATGTTTGTCGACTGATACTTTTATGGTGAATCAATTACGAGCTGAGGAGGGAAAAAATTACCGAGGACGAAATGACATTTTTGGATACTTAATTGAGTTTAAGATATAGGTTCGTTTGAAGGGATGGTAATTACGTGGTAATTGCACGTTTTGCTTTACAAATAGCGAATTTAATAACAATTTAACATTCAGTAATTTTTTTAATTTATTTGATTTATTTATTATTTATTTTATTTATTTATTATTTATAACATTGCAATAATAGTTCAACATTAAAATACTCATTTTATGATTCTAATAATAATACAAGGAAAACTTGACGATATTGGCTTGATAAGTTTTCTCAGTAACGGAACATCTGTTCCAACGATCCAACAAAAAATTCCTCAATTTTTTAATTCAATTCTTACGTCTGAATTACATTATTGTTATCAATATTATAAAAATAAAAAATGTATCTATTTTTGAATTTCTCGAAGAAAATTTTTCAAATTCAACGTCCTAAGAAAAATTCGTCAATTTTTGTATGTTTGAAAAAAATGTCCCCAATTATTTAACTTATCAAAAATATTTGTAAGTTTCTAAATATCTAAAAAAAAAGAATTCTCAGTTTTTTAACATTTTGAAGAAAATTCTCAATTTTTCAATGAAATGTAATCAAATGTGATAAAAAATATTTCTCAATTTTTAAACATCTAAAAAAAAAAGAATTCTCATTTTTCAAACATTTCAATGAAAACTCTCAATTTTTTCAATGAAATGTTATCAAATGTGATAAAAAATATTACTCAATTTTTAAACATCTAAAAAAAAGAATTCTCAGTTTTCAAACATTTCAATGAAAACTCTCAATTTTTTTAATGAAATGTAATCAAAAGTGATAAAAAATATTTCTCAATTTTTAAACATCTAAAAAAAAGGAATTCTCATTTTTTAAACATTTCAATATAAATTCTGAATTTTTCAATGAAATGTAAAATCGTCGTTTCTCAGTTCGTTATCAACTCAAATTGCGAGAATTATTGAATGAATTTCCGTATGTGAAATTTGTTCAAGCGAGAATCGAAATAAAATTGAAATCGTGGAAGTTGAAAGTGTTTTGTGGGCCTGGAAGTGTGTGGAAGTGTCTTTTCTATGTATCACGCTCTCATAGTAATCATTGTAGGACCCTAGGTAATGATTTCATTGAAAAGCCATTGTTGGACATTAAAAAATGTTTTATTTGGTCAGGTGACGGGTTGGAGGTTTCAAATGACCAATCGAACGACAACGAGTACGAGGAAACATGGGAGAAAAGAAAAAGATGAAAGTTTGGCTGCTAGTCCGCAGGCATCGATTTCCTCTTCTAGGGGATGCTCGGCGTAACAATTCTCCAATCTTCTTCTCGGTAAGTCGTTCAATAACTTTTTGTGACACGGAGATGGCTCAGTCCCGTTCGCGTATTCCGAAGGATCGATGTCTACGGCCGTAACCTCCAACTTTTCGTAACAAGTCCAGTACATTGTGTCGACAACGAGGAGCAAAAGATTCGTCGCTGGGACCTGACGGAAACAATTTTTCAAACTTTCTTTATTACCTTTGAAAGTCATTGTTTTTAATGTTTTTACAAAAATTATTCACGTTTCACAGTGCTCCGAAAATCTTGAGATTTTAGCTCAGAGGCTCGTTGAACATCGACAAAATTTCACAAATTTTAAAAACCAACTTCCTCACTGATGGTCAAGTTTAAAAAAAAAAAAAGTTTATCAACGTCTGTAGAATTGATAGACAAGGGGCTTCATGCTTTTATTCAACGATTCAAATGTTCGAGCTTTGAAAAATGACGATTTGACAAATTTTACTATCTCTAGAATTAACGAGAATTTTTAAATCCGCTTACTTTAAAGGTTTTATTATTTTTCCTGATTAGTATCAATTATTCAACGTATTTCGTTAACCCAACCTAACAATGAGATTGATAATGATTATTTTTCAATGTCTCTATTTTTTATCACCGAAATTGTAAGTAAAATACATCAATAATTATTCCAATTTTTACAGTCATAATTTAGAATTTTAATGTGAAGAAAAATATTCAGCCAAACTAAAGAAATAAAAAACCAACGAAATAAAAAAATTAGAAAGAAGATTTCATTGAATCGCAACGATGCGAACTTCGAGTCCATACCGAACTTTTACTGCGGCCATAACGATCTTAAGTTACAACTTGTGAGTACTCACTCGTTGAGCGAAAAATGGCCTCGAGCATTGCTCGGACGAGTTCGTGATCCTCTTTTCGGCGACTTCTTGATCCATTATGTACAGAGTTCTTTTTTGATCGCACGCGTGATACGTGAGGATTTCATGGGGCGGTGGTGGTGGTTCCGGCAAATCTTCGTCCGAATGAATTCTCGCTAATGCCTCCGGTAAATTAACGAATTTTGTCGTTATCCAAAATAAACGACCGACTATCCAGAGTAATAACTTGCCAACGTAACGAAAAGGATTTCCTATGATGCTGGAAGCGTCGCTTGATTGTATCTGAATAAAGAATCCATTGTTAATGCTATTGACGTTTACATATTGGACTGTCGTATAAGTGTTTGGAAAGTATTGGATCTTGTGCTTTATCGTTATACTTAGATTCACTTGGATTCACTTCCGATGTATTTGGGTGTACTTTAGATACAATTAGACGTATTTAGGGATCCTTGGATGTTCCTGGGTGTACTTAGATGTACTTGGCAGCACTTAGGTTACTTCCGTTGTACTTAGGTGTACTTAGGTATAATAAGATGTATTTGGGCGTGCTTAGATATTCTTGGGTGTACTTGGATGGACTTAGATGTGCCTAGGTGTACTTGGATGGACTTGGAAGTACTTAGGTGTACTTAGATGCACTTGGATGCACTCGGATGTATTTAGATGTACTCGGGCTTGATTGGACGTACTTGGACGTACTTGGAGGTACTTGGACGTACTTAGAGGTACTTGGACGTACTTGGAGGTACTTGGACGTACTTAGAGGTACTTGGACGTACTTAGAGGTACTTGGACGTACTTAGAGGTACTTGGGCGTACTTAGAGGTACTTGGACGTACTTAGAGGTACTTGGACGTACTCAGAGGTACTTGAACGTACTTAGAGGTACTTGGACGTACTTAGAGGTACTTGGACGTACTTAGAGGTACTTGGACGTACTTAGAGGTACTTGGACGTACTTAGAGGTACTTG
>JAPYZJ010000580.1:0-66469 GCA_030522765.1 Ophioninae sp. B BG-2022a
ACTGAATTTCAGTTGATGATTTTCGATGATGATTTTCACTGAATTTCAGTTGATGATTTTCAATGATGATTTTCACTGAATTTCAGTTGATGATTTTCACTGAATTTCAGTTGATAATTTTCAATGATGATGAATATCAATGATGATTTTCACTGAATTTCAGTTGATGATTTTCACTGAATTTCAGTTGATAATTTTCAATGATGATGAATATCAATGATGATTTTTAATGATGATGATGATCAATTATGATTTTTAATGATGATGATGATCAATTATGATTTTTAATGATGACGATGATCAATGATGATTTTCAATGATGATGATGATCAATGACGATTTTCAATGATTTTCAGTTTCACTGATGGGGGTTGCACCAAGCAAACGGTCACCTCTCCGTGTATTGGTTTGTTTCGGTTACCGGTGAAATCGGTAATGTCATTCACGCGCATCCGACCATTTCGCCTGAAAGATGTTCGCTTCCTAGCAGTTTTGAAATTTTTACGAAATTGGCTGCATCGCCTAACACGAGGCCAACTCGAAATGTCGTTTTTCTTCGTGACAGATTCGCTCATTCATCTTCGACGAATCCTGACTCGTTCATCATTCACGATCTCGGTAATGAATCTTTCGCTCGAAACGTAACGCACTGCGACCTATGTCGAATTTACTGACATTTTTAGATCCAAATTTTGCCAGCTGTTCAAAGTCCCCTTTTCTTCGGCATGGCACAAAATCGTGATAACGATTCAACTCCTCAGTCAGAACGGGGCTGAATTTAAACGTCTTTGAAACGCTCGATTAAATACTTTACTCGTTTCAAAATGTGGTTCGAAATATTGTTTTGTTTAAAAATTCGATTGTCGCCGAAAACGACCAGTGAACGTGGGTCGTTTTTAGGGCCCAAAATTTCATTCCGAAAATTCTCGAAAGTATAGTTATTTAATTATAATTAAATTTTTTTATTCAATTATTATTATATATTATTTACTTATTAAATTATATTAATTATATAATTATATATAATTACCTATATTTAATTATTTATATAATTATATAATTTAATATAATAATATATAATTAAATTAATATATTATTATATTAAATTAATTATATAAATCATTTAAATTATAAATTTAATATATAAATTTAAATAACATAATTAAATTATTTAATTAGAATTTAATAATTATACGTTCGATAATTTTCCGAATGAAATTTTCGACCAGGCAAAAACGACCCACGTTCACAGATCGACGATTTAATAAATAAAAATATGTCCAATTTAGCAAAGATCGATCGATGAAGAAATGAAAAATCAGAAATTCTTCGTGTCCCAACGATGTGTAAATTAGATGTTGAGCGCGGCCCGGAATCCGGAAGTAACCGGAGTTGTACACGTCGATGAGGCCCCCGGGTTCATTGCTTTTGTTATACGAGTGGATGATCGAGCGTGCGTAATAGCTGTTCGAGAAACGGTACCAGAGATTTGCAAGACCGTAAAAGAGAAACCGGTGACCGAACGTATCAAGATTTTCTATACGTTCTAATATAATACAATTACATTTATGAGATTCCCGATTTCAAGGGTCGACGTTAGTTCAAATTCAATCTTTAATATTCATTTCCATCCGAGATTTTAGCTGTGTGGATTTTGATTTTTTTCAACTTTTTTTAACCCCTTAACGAATGATTTTTTTCAAAATCTGAACTACTGACTTCAGAAGACTGAGTATTTTTTAAAATTCGTTATTTTTCAAATTATTGTCTAATTTCCGAATTTTCTATAAAGAACGCTTAGTGTTCAACCAAACGATGACTAATTTTCTACGAAAATTCATTTTCGTTTTTTGCATTCATGTTTTTGCCATTTTGGTGGGCAAGATGATACCAACTCTTCCATTCTTAATACAGACGCACGATTTCAATTCGCGAGCCTTGGCTATTGATGAAACATAAAAAATGAAAAAATGCAAAAAAAACGTTGAATTTAGAAGCAAATAAATCGGTAGCAAAAAATAGGACGTTTGAAAAATCGAAAAAATTCGACAAAGGACATTTGAAAAGTTTTCCATCCGACGAGTCTTTCGTCGACAACCTCGTAAGACAATTCGAGTTTGCCCTCTCGAGAAGTGAGAAAAACAATTTTTTTCGAACATAAATTCCAAAGAATCGAAAAAATGTTTAAGTACGATAAAAAATCGAAAAAAAAAAACATCGTTGGATCGCTACATTACGAGTCAGAGTCCGAACGCGATTAACGAGCATTCGAGGCGTTCGATTTTTCAATCCTTGTCAATCTCAAACATGCGTGTCCGATTCAAACGCGTATTCGCCGGTTAGTTCAAAGTTACCGGGACGTCGATTTTCACCGATCGTTATTTTCCCAATAACGGATTTTTTCCTCGCCGAAATTTCGGACGAGCCAAAACGAAAATTAGGATTGGGCGAGGATACTGGGAATAATTGCGTGACACGCCGAAACATCAAGGACTCGGAGCGAGGTACGAAAAAAAATTGTGGAAGTTCGCACACCGGCGAAGCGCGCGCAGCTCATGGAGAGCCGCGGAGTGGGGGTGGCAAAGGGGCGGGGGTGGGGAGGGGGCGCGTAGGGGAATAAATTCCGAGAATGGAACGAGGACGAAAGGACGGCGATACTAACCTTCATGTTGTTCTCGACTATGTACTCGATCGAACATATTTGATAGACGATGTAAGCTCGTATGAGTTCGGTGGTGGTTTTGCTCTTGAACGAGGCAACGGGATCGTTAAACTTGAGATCGAGGGGATCGATCTGTCGTGGTACTGGCGCCGGTTGTCCCGGCGCGCTCGTTGTCGAACTCGCGTATCCGCGCGCCAACACCTGTACCATCTGCACGCTCGGTCTCGCCAACGAGCTCTCGACTAGACCGGCCGTTAACGCGAGACACTTTCCTAACTTTTTATTACCGACGACGCAGCAACGCGGCACTCGCCTCAAAAACGCCATAACCGCGTTTCGTCGCACACCGGAGGGTTCTGTCACTGCGCAGGAGTCGACGCGAAAAGAGAGAGAGAGAGAGGGCGAGAGTGAGAGGGCGGGGGAAGGCGGAAGAGAAAAAGGGTGTCGCTTTCTCTCGTAACGTCAAAAAATATTTAGCGAAAAAAGCGCTGGTGGATGTGACTAAATGGGAGAGATTCTCGTTTGGTTCGATTGGAACAACTCGAAGGCTTGAAGAAATTTCGGGTTTTGGCTCGATGTCTTTCCGTCCTCTTTCCTTCTCTCTTGCTCTCTTTTATCGGAATAACGAGTTAATATTTTGATGATAAATAATGATTTTATCGAATTATGGATCCACTCTGGCAGGGGATGCGGTATTAGACCGTTCGAATCTCACGACGCGCGACGATGCACTCCGAATTTCGATAACGTACGGGGTGCGAATCCAACCTGACACGGCCGACGTCGGAGGCCCCAATAGAGCCTTTCTCGAGTCCCTACCTCTCCCGTTAGCAGCCGGTACGCGATTCTGCGCGGTAGGGTTCACGGGGAGCGACCGTGAGCGCCGCGCGACACCCGAGTTACCGCGCATCGTCAAATTCGTCCCGATCCATGTGGGCCATCTCTTATCATCGTTCACCACGATGTCGATGCATATTTTTTATGACATAATTGTGATACTAATTTGGTCACGGAAACACCGCATCGAATCATATTTCAATTGTCCGGTAGCGGCTCACTCGAGACCGCTGAGCTTGTACGTGCCGAGTCACGAGTGGGGGTCGAGCGGCAAAGCTGCGATTGGCCGACGCGGAAGGGATCGACCCGGCTACGCCGTTCTATTGGACCGACGTACTTCCTCTGCTACGTCACTCGCGGATATGGTTGCATAACTCGCGATTTATTCTCAAAGTCCGCAGGATGATCATTTCTCATTCCGAAAAGAGTTTGTAAACTGTATTCTATGAATATGATCGCTATCCAATATAGAAATGTTGGTACGATTGAAGTAAAAAACAAACTTTCCTCAGAAATGTTCCGATTTTCGTTCCGAGGACAAAAGTTTTTTCAAAAAGCTTTTGGCACACGCGTAAGCTGATACTTTGAAAATCGAGCATTTGTCCTTAACGGATTTATATTCCGTTTTGCATTTAGTAACCACGCTCGGCTTTGTCATCGTAACATTTGTAATAGTAATAAGTTTCATATTCGATATTTGAATAACTTCAATAAATATGAAAACAAGCGGGAATACAGCTATCAATAGAGTCCGTCTCTTTCTATACTCTTATCACTGGCGCCACCTAGTACCTACAGTAAGCCCTAACAACGCAGCATTATGGATGCGTCTCCCACCACCGAAATATAGGGACGTTTCAAAAACCGGGCTTAATCGCGATATGGTAACTTACCTGTGTAACATAACCATACCTCTAGCAACACCAGCGCCCATGTATCCAAACCTAACCCGACATTTATCACCGCAAACAAAAACCCGAATGACAGATTAAGATACGGAAAAAGCTCATTTGCGAAACGATTGAACGACACTCGACGCATCGTCGAAATTATCGTCACGGTTACATTAGTTTGAAGGTTACACTCGAATTTCCATGATAGAATGCGTTTAACCATGTCGATGGATGTTCCGATCAACCATAACCTTACTTGAAGTCTATCCAGTCGCCGGTTTTCCATAGAAAACCAATTTGAGTGCTCCCACTCTGCTCGAACGATTTCCGAAGGTCAGTAATGAACCATCACGTGAAAGTACTCGGTCAATTCGAGAAAACCGGAACAACCATGCCATTTTCCCGTTTAGTAGCACTGTACAGCGGTCACCGCACCCGCAATGGAACTGCAAGTGCGCCTAGTGGTCCACTTCAAAAAAATGATTTACGATGATTTAACGGTATCGCCTAATAGCGTCGCCAATCACGTAAAGCTTCTAGAGGATCCATCCGCTGATTCCGATCAAAGCCCAAAGAGGATCTCGGCTTGTACTCCAAAATATCTGAATAACTGTCGAATCGATGCTTACGTTGTATCGGCTTACATCGACACTCTAAAAAGGTCGGATGTTTATCGTCGATCCGCCTTGAGACCGCTCTTTCGTTGCGTCCAATCGAGCGCGAACGAACCTGTCGTCGTTATCAGATTGCGCATACCACAAAAGCAATTTCTGGACTACAAATGGTAATAGTCGATATTACCAAGTTTACTGAAATTGCCGAATTCTATTTGCCAAATGCCAAACGATAGAGACTTTTTCAGGGCTCGAATGATGTCTCTAATGGCATGGGAAAGGGTGGAAGTTGACAACGCCATGTCATGGTTGTCCACCCTTGGGGGAGCTTATTCCGCTCTGGGAGAACATTTTCAGTATTGCGTAAGTATCCGTAAGCTTTTTTATGTTAATTATTTGTAATTATCGATGTTTGCCAAATACCGTATTTTAAATTCGAGAAATATATATATTTTATCTAAGACCAAGAGGTGTTAATGTAGGAGTTCAAGCATACGCGAACCCCTTAATTAATTATTCCAACACATACAGGCTCAGATAGCCGGCAAGATTTCGTTGCACCAGTTCAAGCTGGCGTTGAAACTGGGCGATCCGCTTCTTGTCGCAAGATGCAAACTCTACGCCGCTCTGAGTATAATCCAGCAGGGCAATCTAAAAATCCCTCGTCGAATGATTCAAGATATATTCAAGTACGCTTGCGAACAGAAGGACCTACAACTCCAGAGAATGTGCAAGGGCGTTTGGGCCAAGCTAACCTATTGCCACGAACTGCAGCACCAGCAGATAGTAAAACAGATGAAAAAGTGATCGACCCATCTATTACGCGAGTTCACGCGCATGTATGTATAGTGGGTAAAAAGTAATTGCTTTTTGTATATTTTCCGGGGCCATTAACATCGTTCGTATCAGAATCGATACTCAGATTTCCACGAGTAAAATCACCTAAGAAATTCCGTTTTCGCAAAGTTCTTCTAATTAAGCGTTTTCCAGTTATATATACTTTTTAATCGTTACCGTGTATTTACTTATTTATCGTTTGAAAAATATATACGAAATTCTCGCTTATGTTCGATACGTTTACTTCAGTTGTTCTACTTTTGCAATTTCTTCTTTACCCCATATGTAGATATATGCACGTATGAAAGTTGTCCATGAAAACGAATTTTTGTACATTTGTAAATAAAATCAGCAAGATTACTGAACAGGTTACGGAAACACTGATTTTCATTTTCTTTCGCGAGAATGAACGAGAAATAAACTGTCGATGAGTAAACTCAGAGATTTGGTGTACTTGTTTATTTTTCTCTGCACTCTAATGGATCGATATAGATTATAACGTCGCAACAAGCATCAGACGCTTTCTTAAAGCATCAGTTGCTTTCATTGATTCACACAGTTGGTGAACGTGAGTGATTCTTCTTCGTTTTGGGTTCTTCGTTATTTATTCACAGTAACGGAATACACGTGTGAACGACGTTCCACGGGTTTCAGTCGCCGGGAACACTGTGACACGCGCATGCGTCCGAAATACATTTTTTCTCGCAACTTTGCGTTTGCCAGCTACGGTGCAAACAAAAATCGATATTCATATTAAAAAGATTAGAAAACATTAAAAAAATTATCGGTAAACGTACACGCCGTCTTATCGAGTGTGGGAGGACCTGCCGATTATTTATTAACTTTCCCCTCGGAGGATCCGATATTACGAAGGCGATCAACCAAAGGTTATACAATTATCTTCAGAGCTTTTCGATGAGCCGATACGATACGAGTGATAAATGCTTTATACGAATCGGGGAATTTCATTTATTGCTAGATCACTAATGAAATAGTCTCCCAGACGCGATTGTTTTCACGAACGTCTGAACGTGGACGTTCTCTCTCTCTCTCTCTCTTTCTCTCCCTTTCATTCTTGTTTCGTCTCGACGGCAGTCCTAAACTTCGTCCGTCGCGTCGAACCTGATGAGGCTCACGCATCACTGCGCAAGTGTTCCCATCGGATCCCAAGCCGGTAACTTGTGCGGCTCTTGATTGTACACCGCCAGGATCTCTTCGGACGCATACTTCTTGTCGACCACCAATTCGAAAACGAACTCTTTGAACCAGTCGGCGGTTAGGACGTAGTAACCCTTTTCACCTCGGTCGTCGCCCCAAGAATTCTCAACGCGGAACTTCGTTATCTTCCCGTTACCCTGGAAATCGAAAGTCGAAACACGAGCTGTTATTTTCGCTGTACCTATCTCGTGGCCTTGGTAGACGGAAGTCCCTTGAGTAAATAAAAGAGCGAATCAATTTGTACAACTTCGATAGGAAATTCACATTATAATCCTAAACGAACCCAAACAGGACGTAACTTTTAACAATTATTTTACCAAATAAAGATATAACCCAAACAAACCTAAACAATAATTTTCCTTAGGTTTATTTTGGTTTTTCAAATTATTGGTAGCACTCAATTATTTTAAGACAAGATCACCCCCAATGAGCGTAAAATAATGTTTTCAATTAGGGCGTAGTTGAATTGCATATTCGAATCGAATCGCAGATATTTTGTTTTTAAAAAATACCGGCCAAGTGCGAGTTGGACTCGCGCACGAAGGATTCCGTACCATTGACTAGGTAAACAACAGTAGGTACACAAACTTAATATTGTAACCTTTTTTTTTTAGTAATATTTCAAGTGCCTACCTTTTACCATTTATTGATATCGAGCAAAAATAGGCAAAAAATTGCGTTTTTTGTATAGGAGCCCCCTTAAATATTTATTTTATTTTAATTTTATTACTTATTATTAAAGTAAAAATACAACTGAGTATTTTGTGAATATTTCAAGTGCCTAGCTGTTGCCGTTATTAATATCGAGCAAAAAAGGACAAAAAATCGCGTTTGTTGTATGGGAGCCTCCCTTAAATATTTTATTTTGTTTTTAGTATATGTTGTTATAGCGGCAACAAAAATACATAATTTGTGAAAATTTCAACTGTCTAGTTATCGCGGTTCTTGAGATACAGCCTGGTGACAGACGGACGGACGGACAGACAACGAAGTTTTAGTTATAGGGTCTCGTTTGTACCCTTTGGGTATGGTACCCTAAAAATGACGGCAGTGCGTCTTCCAACGACTCCGCATTACCAAGGCATGAAAATGGCGAAGTCGAAAGAAAAAGACGCTTCAACGTTCGCATCCAGAAAACGCACCGTCGATCACGAGTGAGTGTGGAGAAAGAAATATCGAAGAAAGCAAAACTTACGTCCGTAGAATACGCGGTGAAAACCATGGCGTGGGTCATCATGGAATCGCCGTACATCAGTCTCTCGGCTTTGGGCATGCCAATGAACACTTCGGTGTTGAATAGGGTTTTGAAATCGTGTATTGCGAGGTCCTGGATACCAGCCTTCGAGGCGATACGTTTCGACACTTCGCAACCGAACCAGACCGCCTCATTCTCCTTGATACTCTCCGCGCACAGTTTCATAAGAACTTCCGGGGGTTGATTATTGTAAAGTACTTTCCGTCCGCCAACGACATTACCGAGATAAACAAGCTCGTAAAGTTTGCCGAACGGATTGGCGGGCCGTGGATCCGAGACGAGGCATATTTTGTCGTCAACGTTGTAATAGGGCTTGACGTATTGCTTGTAAAATTCGAGGCCGGTTATCGGCCCGATTTTGTGATACTCTTTGGATTTGTCATAATACTCCCAGGTGATCGTTTCGCTCGGTATTCCTAAGCATATCCCAACTATGGAAAATATAACCTCCATTTGCTTAGATATTTTGACCTCGACTTCGTCGTCGGTCGCACCCTTCTCTATGGCCTCGTAAATTTCCTTCGCGAATTCCCTCAGTTTCGACTTCATTATCGCGCTCATGCGATTCGACGATTCGCTCGTCCACGTCTCCGGGAAACAAGATTTTGGCACGAGACCGTAACGATTTATCAGATTAACCAACATGTCCCATTGGCCTCCGTCGCTTGTGGGATCACTCAGAAGAAACGATACCAAACGATCCTCAACTGCGTGGCCGTTTCTTGCGGTCTCCATCACATTGTGCAAGAAAAAGTTGCTCCTTTCGATCTGCAAGAACATCGGCAAATTAAACCGCGAACTGAGGTATCGAATTCACTGGCGCGACGATCTATCGTCGATGAACGGAATTCGTGAAAATTTTATATTTCTCTTCTATTCGTTTATTTGTATGGAGAACGCGCGTATGATTTTTTTGCTCCCTCGAAATCGTGTAATTCTAAAGAGATTAAAATTTAATGAATTCTCGTCTCTATGATATTAATCGTAATTCAAAATTGTATTTTCCAGATTCCAAATCATCAGACGTTTCATAGATTCGATGCAATGAATTTTTTCGCTGTAATGTATCACGGCAAACGTTCAGGATTTTACCTTATCCCAGAAGAACAAGTAGGTCTGGCTGAACTCGAATTCCTCCAGAAGGTGGCGTTTCATGAAGGGGATCCTCATAATATTAAGGCAAGCGAATATCCAACATCTACCGGAATTCTTTTGATTGGTAATCGGTTTTCCTTCCTGCTCGATTTTCTTCTCAAAAATATAATTGGTCTGTTGCATCTGCCGACGGGAGATGCACGCCTCGAATGGGTCGATCTTCGTGCATATGTTCTGTGCTTGGATGTTTTTCTTGTCGGCGTAGAAATTGGCGCGCATCTGCGCGATGATCTCCGGGGTCAGTGCACCTGCGGCTGATGACGAAGGAACATTGTCTTCATTGGAACCAAAAATTGACTGACTAGTTTGGCTACTAGAGAAACGGGTGGTCCCTGCGCGACAATCTTCCCGGTCGAATGGTGTTAGCCCGGGCCTATACTTGGATGGGTGAATGCTTGCTTGCTGCGCACTGACTACCCAGCGGGACGACACTTTTAACGAGTTTCCGATTGTAAAAGCAACTGAAAATCAGTGAAAATCTATGCTGGTACAGTTTTACCATGTCAACTCGTTTGGAAATCGGAAAACTCTGAGCGTCGAAGGAAGTTCAAGAATTCTGAGCGTCGACGGAAGTTCAAGAATTCTGGGCGTCGAAGGAAGTTCAAGAATTCTGAGCGTCGAAGGAAGTTCAAGAATTCTGAGCGTCGAAGGAAGTTCAAGAATTCTAAGCGTGAAAGGAAGTTCAAGGAATACATAGCAGAACGAGGCATTAACGGACTGAACAACTAATTGAATGACACGGAATATACTAGTTGTCACAAACAAAAGGAGGAACCAAAATAAACTAGACTTGAGGTTTTAATGGCTCTTTGAATCGATACAGAAGATCCGGAGACTGCATCAAGGATCAACGTTACGCCGATGTTTCGCAAACTCTACAGTCAGCATTACCAAAACTCAGATCTTAGAATACTGATACCAAAATTCCAGCCAGTCAATTTTTAACATCGGATCGATCAATGTGTGACCCAAAAATATTGCATATACGTAAAGAACACCAGATTCTAGAACTTCAGTATTGGAGTTCTCTACCCTGAACACAGGGATTGTAAATGTTGCGAACTATTGGCGTTATAACAATCCTCTACTCAGCCTCCGTTGAAAAGGTAAAATCTTCTACAAGAAAATGCAGATAAATATTAAAGTTGGCATTATCAGTTTTTATTTTGATTTGTTCTGCTTTGCCATCCATAGCTACACCAAAAATACACGGCTCAATGTTTGGGCTCTTTTGAAAAGTCCAGCAATCGAGACACACTTTTACGTCCCATTTTCATTCCTGTATGCAGCCTTATGAAGCGGGTCACAAAACCCTACCGTGTCTATTTGTACAAACAAAATACATTCTTGTCTTTCCGAAATGAGTGATACTTTAGAGAGTCTTTTTCAAAGCTAAAATCAGCATCGCAATATCAGTACTTCGCCTGGAAATAAAATGGAACGAGGGAATCTCGAGTGTTCGTCTTCTGCAAGGAGACGGGTACAAGAACAGAGCAAACGTTCGATTACGAGTGGAGTTACGGAGACGGCTATGGATGCTTGATTGGTCGGTGGATTGGTACGCAGGCAGGGTCAATTGCACTAACGACCAAGGGCTGCATTCGTTCGTGGTAGCTTAAAGAAACGTCAATACTTGATCGATACTACTCCCTGTAATATCGAGACCTGAATCCGAGCGAAATAAAATTGTTTACATCTATCTCACGGAAAAAAGGTATAGCCTAAACAAATGCAAAAACCATAGACATTCGTGTGTTCGTTTAACAAACTAAAGTAATAACCCAGAGGCGATAAAATTATTGTTTATGGTATATGGAAGCGTACCCTAAACAAACCTAAACAGGAAAGAGTTTCATGTATTGATTTTATGAAATCAAAGTGAAAAACGCAGACGAACCCAAACAGGACGGAATTTCCCACATTGATTTAACCGAATAAAGATCTAACCCAAACAAATCTACATCATTATGTTTTCAGAGGTTTATTTTGGTTTTTTCAAATTATTATTGATACTTAATTTTTTTAGAACGCGTTCACTCAATAAGCATAAAATAATGTTTAAAATTAGGTTGAAATCGAATTTCAGGCATATTCGAGTCGAATCGCAGATTTTTCGTTTTTCTCATACAGCTCGTACCGCGGTTCGCTGTTCGTGTCAGAATTCTCATCAGCGAAACGATACCGCCATCAGTAATCAAATTTCAAGTTATGCAGAATGCGGTCCGATAAGATAAGCGATATTGCGGCTGGGAGGTTTCTCAGGTTCGACGTTTTCGACGCCAGGTTCTCGTATTTATTTCCATCATGGATTTATGCAGGAGCAATAAACAATATTGAAGATTAGAGCGCGTATATCGTTGCAAACTCCCTCTCGACATACGCGATGCGAAACGAAGGAAAAGCGCGACCAGCTGTTCCGAGCACTTTCCCTTTCGCTGCACACGCGCGACTCTTGTTATTTCTTGACCGTTTACGCGCGAGACAGCGCCGGTTCTTTCGCACTCGATCGTGCCGTACATTTGTCTCCGAGTTATTAAAGTATCATTGCTTCGTCTTTCGTATTCAACGAATATGACACAAAGAGACAAAATGGAGACTGGGTTTCGTTTATGAACGCAACCTCCGAGAATTCGCCGGCTTGTTTTTGTCGCCGAACAAAAAGGATAAAAATAAACGTTTTTACAGCGCCGTATGCGCCGGGGAAGCGAGACGTGCTGCAAACGAAAGAGGGGTGGAGTTTTTTGAGGGATTAACCGTCGACGTACATTTTTTTTTCGCAGGACATAAAAATGGCCGAAGCTTCCATTTTGGAGATGATTTTTTTTTAATCCTTCATAGTAGTGCGAATTTCACTCCTTTCTTACTTTTCTCTCCAGCTATCAGTCACTTCTCGATCAATAAAAGCATTGTGTTGTCTATGTACCGATCAATCGGTCGTTTGTGATCGACAAGAAACAAAAAAATATATACCAAAGCGGATTATATATACGTTTGTGTATACTCACTTGCGGCCATCGTAATTCAGCGGTCGGATGACAAAAAAAACTTGTTTGTTTGCTCGATCTAGTGTACGTACTCTGAAGCCCGGGGACTGCACTCTTCACTTGTACGGAGAATGTGAGCGAATGATTCGCTTATTTCGAGCTCCCTTTCTCTACATGAACCACGTCATCGGGCAGGCGTCGGCTCGCGGAATTTCGCATATCTGGCGTCGTTTCCGGCTGGAGCGACACCATCGTATCCTTGCATTTGAAATTCAGCTGCTGCATTTTTTGGTTTGCGTTTCACGATGTTTTTGATCCGCCGGAGTCTCCCTCTCTCAATCTTCTGGACCAAAAATCTCAAGTCGTTCGGAAAAGTTACACTTGACGAGAGCTTGCGACCAGAATTTATCAATTGCTCGTTAACTTTCGAAAAAATGGGAAAAACGCTTTTCTATTTGTCCAAAATCCGCAATAATCGCAAAATTACAAAAAATTCACACCAAATTTTGTTAAATGTATTTATATCAGAATTTGGACGAACAGATCTCGAAATACGAAATTTTTCGTTTGGCGCAATGATATCCCCTTGGAAGATTAAAAAATAAACACAAATTTGAAAAATCCAGCTTGCGACGAAAAACCATAAAAATGCGGAATACGATACTTAAAAGATATCCGATATGTACAAACGACGCGAAACACTAAAAATGATAAACCGTGTATTAAGAGAATCGTAAAATGAGCGTAAAAGTGGGCTTGTTTCACGAGCTGTCGAAGATAACACGCGCGATGGAAATATCCCGATATTCTCCCAATTACCCGATAGCATTACCCTAGACTCTGCAAGCTCATTATTAGACCATCACTTTGATGATTTTGAATTCATGAAATTTTCGAGACGAAGCAATTTTCACTTTTCAGGACGACGGATCTCGTAAAATCGTAGGACAAATGAATGACCGCGATAGCGTTGAATAGACACATACGCAAACAAAACTATTTATTAATTCGTCTACGGTTTGTGTACAGATTGAAAATCTTACCAATGCAACTGTTTACGATCTAACCAAATAAATATATACAGTTTAAGAACGAGACGAGGAGATCTTTATTTCGCTAATTAATCTGCAGGAGCGCAGGTCTCGTTAACTTCGAACAAGTCGATTAGCCCTGAAGTTATAGCCTATTCTCGCTTTCAAATAATCGTTTATCGCTTCGTTCTTTCTCGGCGTTCCACACTCTTTGTTCGATTATGTTTCGACGTTCGGCGTTGACGACTCCTCGACTTTCGATTCCAGAGAGAACGGTGGTATTCTGCAGTCGAAAGTGTAACCATCTTCCCGTTCCATCCTAAACGTTCCCCTAGAAAAACGAAAAATGATAATCAAACGTGAGCATCCAGAAGTGGGTTTTTTTTTTCATTTTTAGGGGGTATTTAAGTGGATTTTCTTTTTTTATTGATTTAAAATTTTTATTTTTTATTTTTTATTTAATTAGAATGTATTTTGAAAAAAAAGAATACTATGCTGCCATTATTTAAACAATACTTTTTTGAATGACATTTAGAAAAATGCAAGCTCGTAAATTGCGAAATTTCAGGAAAATAGGTCCTGACATTTGATATACTATTCTCTTCCGTTTTATTATTATTTTTCGGTAACAAGCCTGATAATTCTACTTTTGGTGACAAAACTACAAAAAGGCTTTTCGTAACACCCTTGGTACAATGATCGCTGATACGATTGAACTTGAATAATAAAATAATCGAAGCGCAATGTTATTTGATTGACTTGCGTACCACATGTGACCACTTGGAGCTTGCAAGCTGACGTGACTGCTATATTGAAAGGCTGGCAAAGTTTTGGACAGTACGGGTTCCTGTCCGACAACCCCCCGTCCTCGCACGGTCTCCAATGTGCCGGACAAACTGAATATTCTCCAATGCCGCTCGCGCAATTGTACACTCAGGTCACCCATGTTTTCCAATCTAATGCAGTAGCGCCACTGCAACAAATGATCAACTGTGAATAAAATTTTCTCTCTGAATCAAATGCTCGAGTTATCACTATCGCCGTACAATCAAAATTTGGGTTTTGGGTTGTTCAGTGTGAAAACATTTTCAAACGAACAACTAAAAATTGAAATTTTTATTGCACACTAACAGATAAATCGAATTCCCAGTGCGTCGAGACTTGGAGATTTGGCTTGGAGAAATATTGAATATTAATGATCAATCGACACTTCTCCAAGTCGCGTCGCAATGAGAATTCAATCAATTACGTAATCGGCAATCAACATTTCTCGAAGTTACATCACATTGGGAATTCAGCCAATCACATTCGCGGAATCACAACGGATAATTCATATTTCTACAAGTCACATATCGGATTGACAATTAAATTGGATTTGAAGATAAGAAAAAGTAACTAACCCAATAAACCGATGTTGACTGATTCTCCCTGCACCCCATGTAAAAAGGTATGACCGTGACGCGCACACTTTCCGTTGTTTCCTTATGTACATCCGATAATTCTAGCCAAGGATGATTCTTTTGTTGCCAAGCTCTGAGGGTTTCCTGAGCGACAAACGGCGGATCGCGATTAGGATGGAAGGCCAAAAATTTGTCGAAGAGTTCGTGTTGAACGGCGGTTTTATCATTGGTAGAGTAGGGTAGTATATCTTCGTGAGCGACATAATCCAAGCCTGGTATGGCGTAGAGACTTCTGCTCCTGTCGTGATTGCCTAGGAACGTTACAGCCTCCGTTTGAGCCCTCTAATGAAAAATCCATTGAATTTGTACAAACGTGAAGCATCAATGGAGGACGGCGATACTCAGATACAGGAAAGTAGCGTAACTTACGATGAAGGGACAGTCCCTTTGATCAATCAAAACCTGATAGAACGTGTGAGTTTTTCCTTTGACTTCTTTGCCGACGCTGTTGTAGCTGGTCTCCTCGACGCTGCAACATAACCAACAAAAACGAAATATCTCTTATTCGAGCCTTGTGAAAATGGAATTGCGGTACCGGAGCTGGACGTCAATGAAAGCATCTTCACCCTTCTTTCTTGTTCGGCAAGTCTCTGTCGTAGACTCTCGCCAGCCAAGGGAACAGTATGACCCCGCGGTAGCCGAAAACTCTGTGAAGTATCAGCTGACCGCTGTCGTATTTGCCTTGTAATTTTGGTGTCTCTAATTTGCCAACCTCGGCTAATCTACAAAATTTGTTTCATGCAATTAAGTCTCGTTTCTGTGTTCGGGGACCGCAAAACATTAAGGTTAGGTTAGGATACGGAAAGCCCGCGTACCTGACGCGTTTGACACTTTGCAAACTGAAGAATTTTTTCGTCGCTGCGAACAATGGAATCCGAAAAGAAGGGTTCAAAAATAATACTCTCGTTATTTCCATACTTGAAATCCTGCAAATTTCCGAATAGAGCCGTGGAGTTTTGCGTGTGTGTGGATGTGGTGTGTTACGTGTGCACACGAGGCGATCCGACAGTTCGTTGTTTATTTCAATAGCACTCGGTGAGAGCCTTTCTTGCTTCGTCCATTTGACATTTCGCCGCGTAATACGCGCTTTTCGCTCTCGACTTTCTTTGCGTCGTTCGAAAATGTATCAACCTGATTTCCACCGAAAATACTACTACGCAAAATAGAAAGATGGACCTCGGATTCGTTATATGTTTTCACTGACGTACTACGAGAGGATACGTATGTACTCTGGTACGTGCTGCTATCTTCGCACGAGAAGTTTCTGCAAACTATACATATATATGTATGTGCGTGCTTGTAAGTGTCCCCGACTAACTGTGGTACACAAGCCCGGATATTTCACACGTCCGGACTGTGCAATCTTTGAACTTTCGAAAATCGTTAACAAATGCCTACAATTTGTAATTCCCGCGGATTCTCTGAAATATGAAAATCAAATGATCGAGGTCCTAAAATATATGTTTTCAATATGGCTATGCGGCTTTTCACCCTTCAAAGTCGTGACAGCCAAACTTTTTATTTCCCATCAATTTCATCACGACTCTCGTATGGTAATAAGTAATCTACGTTTCTTTTTTATCGATTCAAAATATTTGATGAGAAGAGAGTGATTGGTCCATTAATTTGATATTCCCTCGTCAAATTTTATTCCATTCTGGAGAGCCGATTGGGAAATCCAGGAGACTGAAAAATCCCGGTCGGTCATATCGACCGAGTCGTACCGACGACCGATGGAAGATAGCCTCTGGTTGACAATTTATCAACCATTAAATGTGACTGTTGACTTATTTGACATAAATTATCCGCGAACCTGACATTAGTGATACTATTGATGATCCAAAATAATAATTGTTTCGATAACTAAAAAGTGACCCATATCCATTTCGAGATATTTATCGGATACCATCCGGACTACAGTTTGCTACCTGGGAGTCTATCTTAGCCGTCATGGTTCAAAATTCCAGAAGTACGTGTTCACAAAAAGTGCTATTATTAGATTAAAAGTACATAGTTTTATTTATCCTTCCATCATCATTTTTCATACTTCTTACGCGAAAACTTACTCATACTTCATATTCGAGACCGTTGCAGCGACGAAGACGTTTTCCGGAAGTAGAAAACGGATTTCGGAAACGGAAGTTCCACTTTCCCTGAATAATCATGGTACCCGTTGGAAAAAAACACCTTTTTTTCGTTACATAATCGCATAAAAATACAAATTGTGGCTATTACCTACGCGTTGACAAATCATTTTTTTCGAATTATTTTTCGCATACATGACTGCCGTGAGTAATATTTTAATTTCAATGTAAATATGAATATTACATTTACACACGGTGTCTCATTGAAATCGATCCAAGCTTCGAGACGGTTAACGATACCAAAATATTTTCGATACATAATCTTTTTGTATTTAATTTACACGGACCTTCGCGTACTTGATTTCGTCAAGTACGTTATACTCGTGCAAAGGCACTTTCCGTTGCGAAAGAGGTTCTAAGAGCGCGAGTGATGAGCTCCGAGTGTTTGCGAGTTTCAGCTGATTCCAATGTGCGTCTCTTCGTTGCGCAAATCCCGAAGTTCCTGTACCAGAAGAAAATTGGTAAAAAGCGATGCGAGGAGTGAATCAATAAGTCAATTTTCATTTCCGTTACGCGAACGTTACACAATGAACGCCGACGAATATATCAAGCGTTGTAAAAAGAAATCCATGATTTTTCCAATAGATGGCTCTAGTTATCCTCGCGTTGTATAAGTCCGTTCGGTTTACACTAGATGGCGTTACAAACATGAGATTTCGTACTGAACAAACTTTTGCGATTGTTTGATTCCGGAGAATAATGGATTTCCTTTTACTACACCTAATACGTGGATAATTGGCTGTAAATTTGTTGCTCACCTGAAGCCCGTAGCGTCGTTCCTTGCAATCAATAGCGTTCGAATCTTTTTCGACGTCGGTGGTGTCTTCGACGCGATCGTCGTTCGCCTCGTTCTCCAAGAGTCCAAAGTTCCATCCACCTTCGCCATCGAATCGCAACAAGTATCGATGATACTTGGCGAGCGAGGAAACGCGATGGGTGATCGTAAGAAGGGTGATGCCGCGTTTCTTCGCGGTCTCGTACATGGCCCCTTCAGCCTCGAGGCTCACCGCGCTCGTGCACTCGTCGAGGAGGGCATACTGCGGGGCGTGATAGTAGAGACGCGTCATCGCGAGTCGTTGCTTCTCGCCGCCGGAAAGGGTCGAATCCCAGTCGCCCTGAGCATCGAGGCCATCCGTTTCGCGCTCCGCCAAGCCGCGAAGATCAACGAGATCGAGAAGCGCCAGGAGCTCCGCGTCCGTACTCTCGCTTTTTTTACACTCGGCTGGATAAGTGATTTGATCACGCAGACAGCCAATCGTCATGTAAGGCTTTTGGGGTATGTAGAACATCGCGGGACGACCGCTGCTCGCGGCGTAACTCTCGGCTGGACAAGTCAGCGTTCCACCGTAGACTGGCCAGAGACCGGATATCACCCGGAACAACGAACTCTTGCCGCATCCATTCGCGCCGGTTATCAATAGATGATCGCCAGGCTTTATCTGCTCAACGAGGAGAGAAAGAGAACGCAATTATCTTCGAGTTACTTTCATAGCACGCCCTGCCTACAAATCCAAAAAAAGCAAATCCAGAAAAGGCCTTCGCGTGGTTATACAATTTTTTTTTTTTTTTCGATTTGTGAAATTTGGGGAGAAGACAGTCGTTCGTCTATCAATTTGACATTATCCAGTCAAATTTAGTGAAATTCTCAAGAGCCGTTTCGAAAATCCGTGCAAAAATCTATCACCCTGATCGGCGGACAAAAAGAGGGAAGGACGAACGGTTCCCTCATAATTAGGCCTTTTGCACTCACTTCGAGAGTCAAGCTAGGCACGATGACCTCGCAATTGGGCGTAACAATCGGCACGTTCGACAGACTGATGCTACCGTCGAGGCTCTCCCGCACGATTCCTTTTATCACCGGAATACTGTCACGAAACTCGAGAACGCTCTCTCGCACGCTCGGCAAACATCCGTTCCCACGATGGCTCGTCACTACGTTTCTTCGATACTTGCAGAGCGACGCGTCTCTGAAGACGTTCAACATTTCGCTGACGCGATTCGCGTAACCAGCCAGAGCAACGAGTTCCTGCAATCAACCAAGGGGAACTTTCACGAAACGGAATGCTTTCAGGGTTTTTTTGGCCTTCGGTCGTTAAGCCCGTAAAAATCGAAGAAAAAGCGACGGCTTTAAACGTTAGTTAAAGTGCACCTTGTATGAGGACATCAATCGCTCGACCGCGTCCGCACCTGAACTCAATAGATGCTTCGATGTCGTCAGATACCTCGTGCGTTCGCTCACTCCTCCTAATCGTAAACAAAGGAAAAACATTACTATACTTTGCCTCGTTTGAATACAACCAAACCTTATTTTTCCAATTTCTCATATTTCTTTTTTGCAGGCTCGAGTTGCGAGCCTGCAAAATGATGAATAAATTAAATAAATAATTATATTGATAAATCATCATAAATAATTAAAATGGTGAATAAAAAGAAAACGGTCCGTTACCATCACCATCGTTATCGCCGAAAGCGCTCGACGATATAGACTCAGCCGTGTTGTAGAGCACCGGAATCGCAATAACGAGCAGTCCCGTGCCCGACCAAACGTACTTCATCAACAATTGCTCCAGCATCACGTACCAGAGCTTCAGCGTGAGAACTTTGCGCAAGTGAGCTACGAGCGATCGGTAAGCTTTGGTGAGATAACGGTGCTCGGCACGATGGCCACCGTAAAAAGCAATTTCCTCGGCATGGGCGCTTATCCGTGCATGCGCCTCCCGGAGACGACCCCGACGCGAAGCCTCCTCGGATACCAGTTGGCCGAAACGCGGGGATGCGAGCCGCAACACTTGAGCAGTTGCCGCGATCACTACCATCGCCAACAGTGGACCTGTTCGCGCAAAGAAACGGCCCTGAAGGTTAACGCGCGAAAATATCGTTTCTAGGGTGTAACGTGAGAAAATCCGCACCACGAAATACTTTGTGACGAAATATTAGGTGTAGTAAAAAGAAATCCATGATTTTTCTTGAAATCCATGATGCTTGATCGAAAGAAAAATCATTTATATTTATAAATATAAATGACAATAATTTAGGTAAATATTCGGAAGTGTACACTCCTGTCAGCTGATATTTTTTCGTGTGCTTTCATACAGTTAAAAAACATCATATTTGATGTTATTATGATAGCGCATCAACAAAAATAATGTCAATAAATATATCTTCAAAGATCTTTATTCTTTGCTCTTTCTACCATTTGTTTCAATATTTCTAAATGAAATATTCTGTTCTTTTGAAATACAATAGATATGCAAATTATTTTGACAATTCTTTACTTAAAAAGTACTGAATTGCATCGACAGTAGCATGTTCGCGTTTACCGTGCACAGTGAAAACCCAAGGAAATAGTAAAAGCGAACAAAAATTTGTAATGCTTTAAAAACATTATGCGCCATTAAAGTATGACTTAATACAAGGTTTTACAATCGTAAAGAATTTATACAAAATGTCGCCTCTTTTTAGCGGGAGTGACACTTCCGAATGTTTACCATAATTTATTTAAATTCTAATCGCGCATTCGCCATTTTTCTGCTGTGAGAAAATGCAAATGGAACGGATAAACGCACCTGGTACAGTCCTCGCGCCCATTCTGGAGGAAAAGGACACCAAGGCGATGCCGACAAGGGCGCAATCCAAAAGTGGCTTGGTCAGACTCGAATAGAGGTGAGCCACCGAACTGGCCAATTCAGAAAGATCGTCGGTCAGTCTTTGCTCGGCGCCGCCGAGTCTCGTGTCCAGCGCGGACACTCTGTAGTACGTCTGTTGACTTAGATACATCCTGTATGCGTATTTAACTAGTCTCTCTCTGAAAGAAACGAAAACAAAAAAAACGAGCCCACCAAAAAAGTCAATTAAACAAATCGGAAATCAAATGAATAAACAACGAAATAAAATAAATGTTAAACGTAAACACTTTTTTAAATACAATTAAATGAATGTAAATCTAACCAAAAAAAAATAATAAAACAATGAATAAAAGAATCTGAAAAGCTTATAATTATCGAAAATTAATAAAATTAATGAACAGCTGGACAAAATACACATCGCGTAAGAAAATGATTTTTTTAGAATTCCCTGAAACGCAGCGGAGACAGAAGCACTAATTGTGATGAATGTCTCGCTTGAACTTGTCCACGATTCTCCAGTCTCGTGGCCGGAATACAATCGCATACTTTAACATAAATTTGAATATTTTCCCACGTTAAGATTAGTCAACGCGATGCGCAACGCATTTCGCGTCCGTATATTTCGCTCTGCCATAAACGCGATATCAGACTGATTGTCCGAGACAATGTTAATTTTTATTTCACACCTTATTCATACGGCATAGGCGAAATGCCGTATAAAACGAACTCTTCGCGTTTACATCTTTGACTTTTATATCATTCCGATCACAAATTAATGAAAAAAGCTAATGTTGTTTTATTGGCTGACTGATTCATTCGTTCGATCCTTTTGTTCAATTTCGTGTTTAAATTCCTCGGTCCACCGTAAAATATGTACATACGTAGATACGTACATACCGGACATTTGGAGATGAGCGCTGCGACGGCAGTCGCAAGAACTAAACGTCACAAATCTGTGTTTTCAATGTGGCTACGCTTCACTTCTCCCTTCCAAGTCGTGGCATTAGCCAAACTCTCGAATTCACCTCATTTCCATCATAGACTCCCCGTGGTAATAGAATCTATCAGTTTTGTTTCGATTTAAAAAATTTGGGGTGAAGACAACCGTTCGTCCATTGATTCAACGAAATGTCTTCAATGTGTGTTCGATAAAAATAACAAAGATAAGAAAAATAATAAAAAGACCACCACCAAAAGCAACCATTGTTCACTAAATCATGCGAGTTGATAGTATCACGGCTGTGAAGAGGTTAGGACAGATAACCTTATAGTGCATAAGGGTATAAGCGGTGCCGTGAGATATGCGTCGATTTGTCCCTCAAAGATACCGCCGACTTTGACTACCCTGATGGTTGTTAAATGTGCGAATGTATAAGTTATATGCGTTTCTAAAATATAATCTATTTATGTTAGGTGTAGTGAAAAGAAATCCATGATTTTTCCGACAGATGACTCTAGTTATCCTCGCGTTGTATAAGTCCGATCGGGTTACACCAGATGGCGTGACAAAGATGAGATTTCGTACCGAACGAACATTTTCGACAGTTTTGTGATTAGTTGGCGATTGCTGGACTCCAGAAAATAGTGGATTTCTTTTTACTACACTTAATACTTTTTATTTCGAAACGCGGTCGTATTTAAAAAAAAAAACACACACACAAAATTAAGAACGTCCGTTTCGATTAACATTCACTCTCTCGTTTATCCTGATGCAGCCATCTTTTTTTCAATGAAGATTATGACCAAAAAAAGTACTAAGTAAATTTTAAAAATTCATGAAAAAAAATTTTCTCGGAGTTTTCGGAGAAAGTCGAAAAGTCCTAGCTAATGATGGAACGACCGATAGGTTCGCAAAAATAATCATTTTTCCGATTATTATCAAAGGATATACGGGCGTATGAGTATACCCACCTAAAACTGAGGGCGAGATGACCCTCGAGGTATCTGATTACGGAGTTGACAAACGTAGCGGGAAAAGCAATGGCGAACCATCGGGCGAGCATGAGGGAAAAGCCGCGGACGTCTTTCAGTACGATCCTCTTGACGATTTGGCCTTCGAGAGTAGCGACGTAAACAGACAAGAAAGTTCGTGCGAGTAGGGCAAAAGTCGCGCAAGTGAGTAATCCGGCTTCTCTTGTACGCCAGCCGGGTACCATTATTTTCAGAAGATTAACCAGTTGCACTAGAAAATTCTTATCGAGGCCAATATTGACTAGATCAACGGCGGTCCCGCCGTCGACCAAGGAAAAACTCGGTGTGGGAATATTGTTTTTCTCGGTTGATGAAAGTTCCGTCAGGGGCGTCAAATCTTGATTTTCTTGATTCTTTTCCTCCTCCTCTTCATCATCGTCGCCATCTTTGTTATTTTCGCGACAATTCCTGCCATTCGCGCCTGCGCCGTTCTCGATGCCCTTTTCGCTTCTGCGACGCCTCACTCTCGCGATTATGTGCGGATAACCGATCTTGAGTAGATAAAGCATCGTCGCGATACCTACGGCACCGCGAGTCAGTTGTTCCTGCCTTATACCGTAACGGCTCGAGGTTCGGTCTATTATCTTCGAAAAAACCGACATCGCGATGTTCGCCTACCGATTTCATCGATGACATATATATATATGTGTTTTTTTTAAATCACTCGTTTTATTCGATTCATTACACTTTTCATTGTTTCGACGCACCGCCCGTCTTTGTATTAGCGTCGTTATAAATATAATGAATATATCGTGTCCGTGACCCGTTTCGCGTAATGTTCTTCGCTCGGTTATCGCCAGAAGCGTGTGAGGTGACTCGTCCTTGTTTCGTTGCTGCTCTGATTACGATAGTTTTTTTTTATTTATTACAACTAACGATACATTCTTGAATAATAATAAATATCAATTAAACCATTAATATTACTATTGCACGAGTCTCCCTTTTTATTTTATTATTTCACTATTGCTCTTTTCTTCGCTTTATACATACAAACACACTTATACGTGTATATAGATATACGCAATGACAAAGCTTTCGTTCCGACGATGAGTAACACACGCGTCAACACCGAACGAACAACCGGCTGTTCTCCTGTTCGACTAGCGAAAACTCTTCACTGTGCAAAGCACCACTGCTTTATAAATCTCTCCGGTGTATTTTCATCCGACCAAGAGTCGCGAGCGAGCGTCAACGAAGCTGAGGACGCAAAGTGGGAAAGTCAAGGGAGGGAGTTGGGGGGGGGGGCGTGGAAGTAGCTAGCGCGATAGGCACCCGCGCGCAACAAGTGCGACACATATAATGTACCAATATGGTATATATCGTTTCCTCAACGATAGAGGCACGAATAACGATACGCTCGAGCCAGTAACGAACTGGCAACTGCGGCTTGATCGCGCTCGCTACCGCCGCGCTGGCTAACAAAAACGATAGAAGAAAAGAATACACCGCTCTATCTCTCCGTTCGCCAGCGAAAATGAACCCCCCCCACCGCCCGCAGTCCGCCGAGGTAGCGTCTCGCACAGCGAACCTATATCCCACAGTTGCCGCTCGAGACGCAGCGCGAGAGAGATACAGACTCTTTCTTGCGGACGCACGACGCGTGCGCGTGTGCACCTCGGAGACTGCTGGACTTTTGGAACGCCTCCCTCGGCGTTGGTCCCTATTCGACCGGGGCCTGTCTTTTATACTCGTATCTTCACTCGTGTGCTGATTTCATTCCCATGCACGGGCACTTGACGTCACATCGAGGTCGCATCGCGTTTACGTTATGATTCGGATTATATCTCGTATTTGTTTGTACAGAGTGATTCACAATTGTCGACTGCGAGTATAGAGTGCGAAGGAGATACTTTCTTTCATAAGGGGATATCCTAACCTGGATATCCAATCTAAAAGGTTAGAACAATGATTCTTTTTTTAGGGACACATTGGTTGGACTACGTTTATTATTCCCCTACGTTTGTTTGGGTTTCGGTGTAATAAGATTCAATAATTGTCATATTTTATTTAGTACTTAAAAGCAAATAAGTTACGCGTGTCAAACGTCATTGTTTACTCAGCATTGGACTTTCGGAGCAAACTTATCAGGCGTCGTTTTTCGTGCGACGTTAAAAAAGTAGCGTTTCGAACGCAATGACACATCGTGTCAGCTGATGAAAATAACCCTGATACTGTGAATCACCCCCTGCATGTATATGTTCAGGAGTAGTAAAACTAAATCCATGATTCTTTCCAATATATGGCTCGAGTTATCTGCATCCCGCGATTTGTAAGTACGATCGGGTTACACTAGATGGCGTTGGAAATATGAGATTTCGTCCTGAACAACGTTTTGCAACAGTTTTGTGATTGGTTGATTCCAGAAAATAATGGATTTCTTTTTACTAAATCTAATTCCCCGTTTTCAAGAAATTTCTCATATTTTTCTTAAAAAAAGTAAGCGATTTTAACTGATAACTGTTAATTTTCTGTCCTTTAATCGTAATTGCATGTTTTTTTGATTAAATATAGGAATATAGCGACTCTTTAATTGTGACGTTTGCACGATTAATCTGAGTATTGGAAAGATGATATTTAATGTCGGGTCGACGTGTTTTCTCACGCGAAACTCATTATCCGTTTTCGATGTTTTGACGGGATATTTTTTACAGGACGCGTCAATCGCGCAACGACGCACGAGCACTTTTTTTTCTCCTCGTCGAGATCGCTGAATGTTTCCTGTATCGTGTTGAACACGCGAATACAAGAATCGACAGGTAGAGTGCGACATGTATTTTCTCGCTCTTGTATCGTGTTCGCTCGTGTTATTTCCGCGAACTCGTCGCGAGATTTGCGTCGATTTCCAGAAATTTCAAGCGGACAAACGCGCGTTGTCTTTTTAACTCGCGATACGAGTCAAAACTCGTGTGAAATACGATTGCTCACGCGCGTTCCGCAAAGCCAGCGTCTTCTGGCGGAACAAGCTCGAACGAATATTCGCGCATGCGCGTACGTGATGAAAGAATATACGCGGAGTTTTACGCTCAAGGAGAGATTAGCGGAAGCCTCATTGCGCTCGAGAGCAATCACTAGGGATAATTGAGTTTCTTTTTTGTTGTTTCACTGGCTGGTCGTTCACTACTCGGTTATAGGCGCGAGCTAAGCGTAGATGAGAGTAGAGAGTCTCGAGGAAATAATGTACGCGAAGTAAAAGTTGACCGAGTGTAAGCGCGTGTACTAACCACATGCTCCATTATCGGACTCGAGTCCATAGTACTTGGTCTATATTCACGCTTGTTATGCGTCTCTTCGGTTTCATGACTTTCTTCCGCTTCCTCAATTCGCAGCGTTTGGCGCAGCCTCGCGTTTGGATATTGTGTATATTAATTATACATATGTATATATATGATCTCTTGGTATTACCAGACACTACTGAAATATCGTATTAACGACATGTCGAAGACGTACCACGTGACACACGAGTGCGAGAGAAATAGTCGACATTTAAAAATCGCAATTTCTCAAGGACGAAACATTTTTATCGTAAAATTCAAGCATCTATTTCTGTCTCTCTGAATTCTACAAAGACTGATGTCGATGTTTCGTCGCAAACTTAATCGACGCCGAGAAAACGGATTTTGAAAATTTGTGAGGTTATGTCGATGTTCATCATTCCCTTAACCCCGAGTATCACACCGACCGAGTCGCCATCTTTACGAGAGACACAGCTGAATTCCAGATGCCCAATGATTCCTGTTCCTGTTTACGCTCCATTTGCTTTTTTGATTAGTGAACAGAAATTATCGGTAAATATTCGGAAGTGTTACTCCCGCTAAAAGGACGCTGTACATTTTTGTATCAATTTATGATTATAAAACTGTGACACTTCCGAATATTTACCAAGCTATCTTTTTGCCCTAAATGGAAGCCTTTTAGGAGAGTTCTAAGCTGTAGGATTTTTATCGACTGGGTGAGTGACACATGCCTTAGGTGGATTCGAAGACGGAACGGTACCCGAAAGGAAACTCCGACGCAGCCCCGATACAAGACATTCGGCGATGGAGCATCCTATCGGAATTCGCGGGAACTAAGCTTCACGAATGTTCTGCGAGATTTCCTTGATATATAGGAGATAAAATAAAATAAATAAAATTAATGAAATAAAATAAAATAAAAAAATTAATGAAATAAAATAAAATTAATTAAATAAAATAAAAATATATGTCTCTTCTCGTGAAATGTTTCGAATCGAAAAAATTAAGTATATTGTATGAATGAATAGATGATAATTTGTACAAGAAAATAACGTGTGTTATAAAACAGCTGGATTTAAATTGCAGAATTCTGAGTAGGCCAGACACGTAATCGCGGAAATCGATTGAGCCGTGATCTCTTTTTATCACCGACGTACTCGTTATCTCGTTATTATTGACGATTTCACTCGTAATTTTTGTTCTTCGTTTCCATTCGATGTGAGATCAATGGAAAGTTACGACGCTCAAAGTTCGCACGATTGTGGAGATAGCGCATGGTTGCGCCAGCCTGTGCACGGTCCAATAAATACATCGCGTACAGCAATGACAAATATCAACAAAAAAAATTAGCAAAAAATGTACCGTCCAATTGGAAAAAAACGTTGGGGAATTGTTTGCAAAGTGATATGCTTTTTCTTTTATTAAAGTCAAGCGTATATTCTTAACCCCACGTGGATCGTAGCGTTTCTTCTCCTAAGCGCTGGGATCATTTGGGTCATTTTAGTCCTGCAGGTCATACCTGACAATAAACACAGCGCGTATAGTTATAAAAAAGATTCCAAAAAAATGATCAGGAATGAAATTGAATTTCATCGTAGTTTTTTTGGAGCTTCGTCGCTGTTAATAACAATACGGTAGAAAACCACTTTCAGATTCAATAATTTTTATTGAAATGTATTTGTGTAAGAAATTCACAGGTTACTTGACATGCGTGTCTGTTCGAATGTCCGTTATTCCGATCGATATTTTTTTTCGTCTATCTAAGTACACAAATGTATCCGAAAAAAGTTCTCATTTTTTTGTTGGAAAATCCACTTTTGATCACAATTAAAAACGGTTATTCCTGGGAAGAAGCAAGAAGATTTCAACGTTCCAGTGCTGACTACGATTCGCTAAAATTTCGGGTTTCCAAGAGTCGAGGGTCTTATTATCGTTTACCATTCTGTCACATCGACAAACCCTTTAAAACTCTAGCCTCGTTCGCTCGTACACGAGAATCTAGAGGGTCCGATGTTTCATTGGAATGAAAAGTGGAAAGTCCGAGAACTTCTGTGGACACATTCTGGTACACGTAATTATAACCTCAAATATATTCAAATATATTTAACGTAGCAAATTTGTTGCCCTAATAATTTACATATGCAGGTAACACTCTTATTCGTGGTTTTACACGAAGTGGAAGGTTTTTTTTCAGCCGACACGTAACAGTGATGTTTCATTAAACGTCCGGACGTGCTTGATTCAGCGTTGGCTTCGCAGAGCGGTAACATTACTGGTGAGTGAAGTTATCGCCATCGGCCAATTTTCGAACTAATTTCAAACCGATGTGTCACGTGACACTGACCAATAATATGACCACTCTGTGAACTTAGCCCTGAGCCAAAAAAAACCCAGGAATAAAATGGAACCCCCGTACCGTTGGCCAAAACGTTTCGGATAATACGCGTTATCTGATAAATCGGATCTACAATAATCGCTATCATCTTCATTCTTGTTACGATTCAGCGAATCCATTTTTTTTAATGCTTTCGCTCGTTGCGTGCCTTTGGACACTTCCACCGGTTGTATCGATCTACACACACGCTTGACCGCGCACAAAAGACGCGCCTTTGCTCTCGTAGCCCCCGGACATCGCTGCTTCTCGGACTGGTTTCACCGGTAAATGGATTTACAAGAAAAAGAGGGAAAAAAAAGGAATGGAGGAGAACAATAAAAAATACGAGCGGCGATTAGTGACGGAGACACGACCATCGTGGGTCATGTGGGAACTGAAAATTCGCTTCCTTCGCCTACGGACGCTTAACCGTGCTTTCTCTTTACTGTTGAACCGGGATATCCCTTGGTAAGAGAAAAGAAACGATTCAGAGAATTTCTGTACACGAAGAGAGTACTCGATTCTTGGCGTTTCCCGCTGTGAACAATCGCCCTGGCACAGTTACAGTTGAATTTTTCTCGTCGAAATTTCCAAAATTATTCGTTCGATTTCCCAGAACTTGCAAATTTCGAAGCGATTTTCAAAAAATCAAGATCGCACGGAAACGACTTGGAAACATCGACTGATAAGCAGTCGAGATTCGAACCCGCAATTCTCGGAACGTCGTGCAAAGTTCGACCCTCCACATCACTTTTTGATACGCGTGCTCGAACGTATCGAAAAAAATGATATCAAAAAGCAAAAAAAAAAAACGGAATCTTTGCCAATATCGAAAAACAAAGCTTCATCGTTTTTGCGATAGCCTTCTGTCTTGTAAATTTCCAATTCTGTAAACTTTGGTCTGAGTCGACGAAGAAAAATGTTAGCTATTGAAAAAAAATCATGCTGCGTTTCATCGGTGCATGTTTCGATGCGATGCAAAAAGACCTCTTACGCCTTTGAACATTATGAGGTGTACAAAAATTCTATTTTGTATTCTATTAGGAATAAAGGCAATAAAGGAAGGAATTATATTTATCATTTCTTCCTTTATTGCCTTTAATTCTAATAGAATTGAAAATATAGTTTCTGTACACATCCCTTAAGCAACGTATGTACGTTGCTTAGGAAAATTCAAAAAGGGATGTGCACTTTATAGAAATAAAGGAAACGTGCGAGATGTACAAGGCCGAAAGTGGAGGAGAAGATAGGGGTGGGGATTAAACGGAGAACGTATAAACAATAGTTATAAAAAAAGGGATATGCAGGGTGAACAATAAGTTGGTACGAAAGAACAATTGGTATTGGTTGGTACAAGAACAATTGGTAAAATGAACTCATCAAAAAAAGATGTCCAAATAAAACTGGATTAGATTGACTCAAAAAATGGAATTTTCGAGCGTAAAACGCTGAGTAATTGAACCGTGCAAATAAAAGGTAAGATAAATATAGAGGCTGCTTTGAGATCTCAAATTTGGGACAATTTTGTTACGCTCAATAATATACTGAGGTTTTCACTTTTTTTCGAAACACTTTGAAGGATATGAATAATATTTGCTGATTTTTGGGATGTAATTTCAGTAACCCGTAATCGCCACGCAATAATTCAAATCCACTCGATTCGAATTATTCATCGAATTTGTTCGATACTGGAACTACAACGCTCTCTCTCTCTCTCTTTCTCTCTCAATTCTTGCGATAATTCGAGCTTTTTCCGCGAGCAGGTCAAGAGGGCATTCTCGTTGCCGCGCCGATCGGATAAGCCGGCAGTGCTTCTAGAATCCTCGGGGGTATTTTTTTCACGGTTGTCAGACCGCCGTAGGATCCTAACCTGGACGTCGTGCCGTCTTCGCTGGTTATCCACGATCCAATACCACGAGCAGGCGGTCGTCCGATCCCTTGTTTCAGAAACGAGTTCCCGTTCACTATTTCGTTTATTGTGGGTGTGCTGCTCTGCAGATTGAGGGCGCTCAATTGGAGACAGCTGTTTCCACCGGAAGCCAAATCTTCCGATCCACCCGATTTGCTCAGCCGTCCGTTCATCTCTGCGGAATACAAGAAAATTTGAAACATTTGAATCGCCAAAATTTTTAACGATTCGATTATGAAAATTTCTTCCCAATATGATTACATTACAATTATTTGATACACGAATTATTGACGATATTTTAATTACATTTTTCAGTAGCTATAAAAATACGAATTTAACACGGTCACTGGTGGGAAAAACAGCTTCTGCGGACGCTGATTACAAGTCTTCTCCCCTCCAAGTAGTGGCATTCAATGACCCTGGCATTCATCATGGCAATGAAAAATAGTTTGATTCTTCCTCCGACTTGCATACAATCTGTCTCCGGAAATCGTTAACTTCTCGCGCATAAAAAGTATCCCCGTTAAGAGAGAAGATAGTTGACTAAACAAGTTGCGGGCAAACGTGCCCTCGTTCGTGAAACGAGCGAATAAACGATAGACCGCATGCGTACGTAAAAGATTAAAATCCAAGGCTGGTCGTCTCACCCATCGATAATATATTCACGCGTCACACGGTGGGATTGAAAATATTTACCGAAATCCCAATATTCCGAAGTGACGATAAAAAACAACAGTCACGCGAGCGTTGTCTTAAAAAACGAGTATATATCTATATATGAACACACATACAGTGTTGCTCAAAAGTATTAGGCATTCTGTTAATTTTCGTCCTCGACGAAAAATCGAATATCCTGCGGGAAAATAATAATCGTACACCGATCTGCTAAACCGGGTTTTTCAACTTCACAAAGCCAACTTCGTTGCTTCTTTGTATTATTTTTTTGTTCCCGTAACGTCGTTTTGAAGATGACGTAGAATTGGATTATTTTTGGAAAAGTCGAAAAAAAAGGGAACTCAAACAAACCCAAACATTCGTCAATAGTAAATCGACAGGCAAGGATGGCAGTTTAGAAAATTCCCTCGCAGTCTCGCTCGTTTCCGTTTATCCGGGCTTCGATCAGCGCGTTTTCCCGAACTGGGTCAGTCGATGCGCAACGAAGCGTACACGCGTTCGTCGACTCGCGGTTACGTTCACTCATTCGAGAGAAACAGGAAATGCGATTTTTCTATAACCGCTTATGAGCGATCTGTCGGATGATTTGATCTTTTGCCATTTCTGCTTCCCACGCTTTGTTTTCTTACGAAGTACGACCTCGTGCGTGGTTATTAGAACGCGGCTTGATATTTTCGATATTACAGAGATAAAGCACGAAAAAACTTTGACGCGAGTCGAGGCTGCGTCCAAGTATAGCTTTGACATTTCGACATAAAAATTAATCTTAAAAAATAAATAAATGTAGTGCGGAATTGCCCTTTCATACATCCTCGAAAAAAAAAGAAATGATTTATTTTAAAGCTTTTTTACCAAAAGTCTTGGCCTCCCTCGCACGGGCCAAAAGTTCGTCGATTCGATTTCTCCGGAAGTAAGTTCCGGCTATATCGTGCCACTTGGCAGTACCGGCGTATTCATCGTTCTCGGATCCGTCGCGGTACTCGTCGCTGTCAGAATCACCATCCCTGTACTCGGCCCTGGTCGGATCACCGTTGTTATTGTAATCGGTCTTGGAGACCTCGTTGTTATTGTTACGCCGTGACACGGTGGTTTCCCGGGGTGGCAGAGGGGGCGGCATCGGGATCCTCGATGACGACGCGTCCAAGAGCCTCCAACGTCCCAACTCGTCGCACCACGTAGCCGAAGTGCGAACCGATTCCAGGTCGCGAAACGGGCAGCCTGGCTTCAGATGAGGTATCATCGCGTCGCAGAGTTGAGTCGCTAGGAGCTCTCGTCGCAGCAGGTCACGCCTTTCAGCGTCCCAGGATGCCTGCGGATATTCACGAACGTGCATAAATAAACTCTAACGGGAATCCAAGTTTTTCCTCTTCCTCCCGGAATGCCTCTTTCCCGCAATCGTCCGGGACGTCGCGCTTGATACGGGATTTCTTTTTGTTTTTATCGAACAAGCACAGAAAAACAGCACTTTTAACTCCCAAACGGATATTTAATTATTAATTAAATTAATTAAATTATCGAGAGAAATACTTATTTCAACGATGATTCAATCAGAGATAATTGGAAAGTTCAATATACATTGAATTTGGGGTAATCATTGATAGTAACAAAACAATCTGACCGTATTCATTAAATCGAAGACAGTTTAAAAATTGATGCATTTTTTTCACAAACTATTTGAATTACGCGGTCTCGAGTTATTTCGTTTACAAATTTCGCAGAGGGTTCCATCAACCATTTTGTTTCCGGTACCGAGAGTATCGCAGGTAAAGCTGAACATTCGAGGAACCATTGATCCCGGAACTTTCAGACCCTAAGCATCACCAAGGTCACGAGTTGGTTCAAAGTGATTGTCAAGAGGATTCGGAATACATCATAGTAAAGATTGTATCGTTATAGTGAAATAACCTGAAGATCAGCGACTTCCGCTTCCAGTTGCTTAGCTTTTTTGGCCATTCGTTTCAAGGCGTCCTCAGTGGATCTGAGTTGACCGTAGACTTCGAAAGCGCCGCCGTTACCATCCTGGGCGCTTTTCTCAAGAGCCGCAGCCAATATCTCGAGTCTGCGGCGTCTCTTCTCGCGTCTCTTTCTCGCCTCGTCGTTGCCCCTCGCTTCGCCACCTATCGTTAATTTTTCGAGTCGCCTCATGACTTCGCGTTTCGCAGCTTCCCGTTTTCTTCTTCGTCTCTCGTCGAGCTCGAGTCGCATCGTTGCCGCTACTTTGCTGTCATCAGCTTCGGTCCTCCTGTCGGAAGCTTCGACCGAAACCTTTTCCACTGGAGTTCTACCGTTGATGACCTGACGGGACCTTAGCGCGTCCAACTCGTCGCGCAATCTCTGCGCCGAAAGATTCGAGTCTTCGCATTCGCGGCGCAATTTTTCAACCTCCCGGTTGTCGTATTCGACGTGTTTGGTCTCGTGATCTTGAGGATCGAACCTCCGTGGAATTGGTGACGTATCGTCGTCCGTTACTCGCCCACCGTCACTCGTTTCCAACAATTTTCGCAAACGCTGAAGCTCCAACTGATATTGCCGGAGCAGGGCGTCCTTCGGATCCTCGTTCACCACTGGCTTGTTCTTTATGCAACGAGCCCGCGCTGCGTATCTTCGCGGTCCCATGAAAAATTAAGAACAAGCAAACTATCGTTGATCGATCGATAATGGGGCCTCGTGGTAAAAGCGATTTTTCACGAAGTTAACAAATTCTGGCAGCGTTCCAGTGCAAGGATAAATACTAACGGGATCTACTAGTGAGTACAACGACAGTGATAATTTTCAGCAAAGTTTTACCTCTAGCTTGATGGAAAACGATATAAAAAAATATATGATCAAGGACGCAAGGAAATTAGGGTACATGTCATAATCACACGACAAAACATCACCCAAACAAAACATCATTGTTTGGGTTTGTTCGTTTCCGGACTTCCTGGGGATATTTTGTCATCGTGATATTTCGTCCCTGCTATTTAGTCGTGTGATCAAGTGACACGAACCGAAATTGGAAGATTCACCTCACCTGAGGGTGCTGAGAGTTTCTTCGGCGTCAAGATGGCAAGGGCTGACGCAAGCGATCATGAGAGTCCTAGCGTTGCCGCCCAGGCTGTCCCGGAGCAGTCGTGTGAGTTTGCTGTCCCTGTATGGTACGTGTCTACCGTTACCAGCCGCGAGGGCGCTTATGACGTTCCCGAGGGCTGAGAGGCTCAGGTTTATGCTGGCTGCTTCCTTAAGTCGATCACCAGTGGCGCCTGTTCTAGCTTGTCTCTCGGATCCAGCGAGGTCCACCAGATGCAAACGACCCCGTCGGACCGCCCCGCCTCGTTTGTCGTCCTCGTTTATTGCCAGGGCTTCCAAAGATAAGCTAAGAACTGCGTGGCTGCGGGAACTCGCCGCGTTCATCTTGGTCGCCGCTGCAGCTCTTCGGGCGTCCCCTTGACGTACCAGCGTGGTACACTCGGCGGCGTCCTTGACAGTGACTTCTCGCAAACCACCAGAAACGTAAGTGCCGCGACTGGGGTCCTCCTTGAGCTGCAACAGACCCTCGGTATTCGCATCTTGAAGCAAATCTCGCAAACGCTCGTTGTAGATCTCCAGGTAGCTCAGGAGTGCGAGATAACGAGTGTCCTTGCTCGAAGTGGAGGTCGCCTCGAATATGTGCTCAAGAGTACGCTCAATGAACCCACTCATCGTGTGCGACTTGCCGCATCCGGTTTGCCCGTAAGCGAACACCGTACCGTTGTAGCCATCCAGCACAGCTTCTACTATCACCGACCCCACATCCTCGTAGAGCATCTCCGTCGACGAGGACGAGCCGAAAGCTGCGTCGAATTGATACACCTTCCCCACCCCGCCTGGTCCACTTTCCAGGGTGCAGGTCTTCGACAGTGGATCGATACTGATGACATTCTACAAGAGAGATTCAGGATTTTAGGATGTTCTTGCGTTATACGAAGTTAAAGAATAATTGTTTAAAATTGGTATGTGCTTTCTTAACAATCATACAAAAATCATCTTTTTTCATAACTTTTTATAAGACCTCGTGTTAAGGTTGCGATTTTTACCACTGATTGTCTCGATCACTAAATGGTAAAACCTTTTCAAATTCTTTATACATTATTATATGACGCTCAAGTAGGTTCACGTAATTTTTCGAACAATTATTTTTAGAAAATTGTATCTGATGATTTTGGCTTTACTTTGTAGATACTATTGTGATTATGGCGCAAGAACATCCTTAACCAGTAAAGAAATTCGGCGATTCGACGGCCCGGAGCGGTGATAGGACTTTCCAATGTTATAAAGGTTCGAGTGTTGAAATGGCTATAAAAATCCATGATTTCCGATTCATCAATAATTTCCGCTCGTTTCAGCCGACATTCGCAAGAATTAAATGTCATAAACGTCCGACGATATTTTCCCCGAAATCGTAAACGAATACATTGCGGTGGTCGTGAAATTTTCAGTGGGAATTCGTTGAATCGTTTCATAGAGGAAGATCGTGCGGTTCTTATTCGGTAATTATGCAGATTCGGCCACTAGCAAATTTGAAGAAGCTATGTAATTTTGAAGAACCATATTTTTTGTCACCTCTAATAGTGAATGTGTGTGTGTATTGGTGGGTGGATGGGTATTATGTTTTAAAATTTAAGGGGGTATTTAATTGGGTATTATTGTTTAATTTAATAACAAAAATATTTTTTATTCAATAAGAGAGGGACGGACGGTCCTTGCGATTTTACATCAGTATTACTAAAAAGAAGACAGCCGTTCGTCGTTCAATTTCACATTGTCTGGTAAAAATTCGTGAAATTCCGAAGAGCCGTTTAGGAACTCCGTGGGAATCTATTACGGTGATCGGCGGACGAGAGGGGTTGGTGAGCCTCTCCCTCATAAGTAGGATCTCATGATATAATTTTTAATACCTTATAGCTCCCGATAGCGGGAAAAAGCTTCGCGTGCAATTTCGATGTTGCGAATAGCCACGGGTATACTCGTGGCTACGCCGGTGAGGAATGTCGCACAGCTCGACAATGAATATACAGATATGCATATATCATCAATGATTCAACTCCTCGGCTATACAACGGGGTGGAATACGCGCTCGATAATATGCAACTCGCTACTGAACGTCACAGACACGTGGACGATACGAGTGTAACGAATGGATTTTTTGCATCCAGGAATAAATCGATCGGAAACCCAACAATGCCTTTTAACAGCCTTTCAAGTGGCTCTGCAATAGTAATTCGTTCGCATCATTACGAATTCCATTGTAACGTCGCATCGCTATAAATGCGGAAAGTAAACATTTCCATCGAAAATGTTGATGTACGATGAAACACACGATGTACAATGTTCGATGAAAAATTTCATCAAAATATTGAAAATGGACCTATTTTTTTTCGAGAACCAAATTTTCAGGGATCCGTCAGGGATACACACGGGCGTACCAAAAATCGAAGGCTGATCACTTCAGCCTATAAATTGGAGGAGTTCAAGTGCCACACGCGCGTCCGGAGGTGTCTATTATCGATGGCATAAGTAACACGGAATATGTGTCGAATCGATAAACTCTGTCTGCGGGGGTATATTGGGGCAATTTTCAGCACGCACATCGGTCACCCTCGCGTTTGTACGAGAAGAACGGAAGTATCGGGATTCGGGCGTGAACGAGGGAGAAAAAAGGTGCTTAACCTCGCCGGGTGATAAGACTCGGTTTTACCGTCAGCGGAGGGAAAACTCGACGGAAACGGGGGGGGTAAAACATGCAATAGAAAATGCACAAACGACGCAGGTTTAGAGCGACTCGCGAATTTAGGGAATTCTTGGGAATGAAAAATCCCGATCTGACATACCGACCGAGGTGAGGCTGCGTCTTAACACGTTGAGGAATGCAAAGAAATCTGTAAGTTTTACGTCAACACGAGAAAACTCATGAGCTGTTCTGAAAGGCATGACGAACATCGACATAACCTCAAAAATGTTCGAGATCCATTTTCTCGGCGTCGATTAAGTTTATGGCGAAAAATCGAGCATCAGTCTTTGTAGAATTCATAGAGACAAAATAGATGCTTGAATTTTACGATAAAATTGTTTCGTCCTTGAGAAAATGCGATTTAAAAATTTCGACTATCTCTCTCGCACTCGTGTGTCACGTGGTACGTCTTCGACATATCCTTAAGACAAGAAGACTATTTGCAAATTTGAAAAACAAAACGATTTTATTTTTCATCAATAATAGTCAGCTTTTTTGATAACTTCTAAACATTAATGTAGACAATGTGCAATTAGCAAGAAAAAAAGTGTATACATTTTATTCAAACAATAAAAATATGAAACAAAACATATTCAAAAATCCAAACTTCCATATCTATTCCTACCATGAAAAACAAATCATAAGAAACCCATAATTTTCGAGCAAACGATCTTCCTGCCTCAATACGTTAAATACAAGACAAAGTCAGCAAAAATCGTGTCCCCGACTCCGGAAACGTGTTTCTTCTTCGGAAAAAATTGTCTCGGAACGAAAATTGATGATTCGAAACTTCTTGGCGTCGATCGATTTGTCTGCACGCGTTATAGCTGAGGGCTCGGCTCATCGATAAATCCTTACAAGCGGTACGCGATCGTACGTTGCGTGCACACCGCCTTGTTTGCGCTCTCGCCAAGCGGAAAAATTGGCGGTTTACAACGCGCGGAAAAACCTGTATTGCGTATATAGTACGCGGACCTTTAACCGTTTCGTTTCAACGTCGCAGACACCTGTGGCGCTGTACGTATCTACTACCATCTTCGTCTATGTTAATTCTTTCGTGCGCGCGCGCGAACACGCACACAAACACGAAATGTGTAGTTGATAGTTCTCGATAAAAATGCAACGTTTCGAAGGATGGACAGACTGCGGGCGGGGGGGGGGGGGGTGTTTTGTCACAGGTCGCCTAGGCTACAGACCCGTTTAGGCGCCCGATGGTACAGGCATTTTTATCGCGCATAGCTGTTTGTGTGAGTGCGTTTACGAATGTATATATTTATATCTACATCAACGCACATGAGAGAGAGAGAGAGAAGAACGACAATTTCCTGAGTTCGCCGAATGCGCATAAAATATCGTATATTACGGGGTAAAAAAAAGTACGAGAGCGGAAAAATATTTTCAGTCTTGGGTGAAGTTGATGAACGAGCGCGAGGAATTGAGCGCCACCTATGAGAATGGTATCGGAGAGGAAGCTTGAAAACTAGGTCATCGAGTCACTAGGCCGTTTCGGAGAATTCTTTTTTTTTCCAAAAGAGAGTCAGGTTTATAACACTTGTTTGCTTAGATTAAAGCGTTTTTACTTTACACTCATTATTGTTTGGGTTTGTTGTTCGTAGGAAATTAGGTTACGTAAAAATGGTATTTGGAAAGATATATAATAAATATAATATCGATTTTTATAAATATAAAATTGATATATAAAATCGAATTAAAAAATATTGTTTTGTTTTTGTTAACTAAATTGTCAAAAGTTACGGTTAATTTTGCCTTCGCGAATGTTTTTTCCCCCTTAATCACTTACCCGACAACCCTGCTGTTGTTCCCTTTGAGACAGCGGCCTGCATCTCACGGCCACTTTCACTGATTCACTCATCTGAAAAAAAGATACGGCGAAAAATAAAATGATTACGAAAAACCTGTTTTCGAGGTGACATCTGGGTTTGTCGTGATCGTGAAATTTTTTAGTGGGAATTCGTTGAATCGTTTAATAGAGGAAGATCGTGCAATAATTAAAAAAACACATTAGCTTGTCCCCTCTATTTCGGTAATTATGCAGAGTGGCCACCAGCAAATTTAAAAAAAGCTGTGTTATATTGAAGAACAATATTTTTGAATTTTAAGGGGGTATTTAAGTGAGTATTAATTATTTATTTAATTAATTTTTTTTATTTTTCATTATTAAATAACAATTGAATATTAATTTTATTATTTTATTATTAATTTTATTATGAATTTATTATTAAATAATATTACGTACGTGTTACATTCTGAAATGTTTATTTTATAAATATCGACACTTTTCATCACCAATTCAGGCTCTAAAACCTATTTAAAAAAATGCCCTATTTTATCGTTTCCTCAATCTTCAAAACCCCATAACTTATGGAAATGAGTTTAAAAAATCCAAACAAATCCCCCGACTGTCCCACTTTTGCGTAAAAACGATTTTTTTCTTCGAGGGATCGATTACGATCGAGGTGAAAAAAATGAGCACGAGTATCCCTGGTTTAGTTCGATTAAGACGTGAATGGTGGCGTGGCAAAAGAAACGCGAGCCCTCCCTCGAAAGTTCTCGCCGCGGGAGAGTTTGCCCTTGAACCTCGGGACGCGAAGACATTGAACCTCCATTTTCTCAAACGCGTGACGTCGTCTTATCGTTCGTTCGCGGCAACATTGTTAGCGAGGTGAATGGGGGTGAGTGGGCGCTCGGCCACTCCCGAGACGTTCGCCCGAGTACGTAACCGTTTTTTTTTCTTCTATTTCGTAAACACGTGGTGGACAAGGGGGGAATAGCGGACGTTGAAAGAGACCTCTAAATAAAAGCTAAGTTCTCATATCAATAAATCTCTTTTTATTAAAATAAATCAGTTATGCGTTTAGAAAATAAACTCAACTTTTTGTAATCAGCATCAATCAACATCTATAAAATATCAGTTTTCAACATCGATCAAATATATTAAAAAAAAAAAATTTCATCATATTATCAATTCAAACTTTCAATGAAAAGGCCTATAATCAGAAAACCTAAAAAATATGGGTGTTTAATAATTGGATCTTCCTACAAACCCAAACAAACCCAAACAATGCCGAGCATCGACTCGGCACCTTAAATAATCTTACTATGCTGAAAACAAAAAATGTGAACACTAAAATTTATCTTCTTTTTTTTTATCCAGCGTTCAGCCAAATTCAATGGTTGAAACGTGTTTTTTTTTTACAGCTGCGAAGCGTTCGAAATTATTGTCGTATCGCTAATTCTAAATAAGGTTATCCTGTAGTTTAGTGGCTTTTTCGAAAAATGGTCACGGATTTCGTTTGTTGCTGATAAACAGCTTTATTTTGTTATAAATAATATTATTGATGCGGAAGAAGGTTCCCATCAATTTTGAATTCGGTCTGTTGGGTCAATTATGGTACCCAAACAAACCCAAACAAATAATTCGCGTTAACATTTCGCGATGCCTCGATGCCACGAAACTAAGTGGTCTCCCTTAACGCAAACGGTATATGAAAATTTCAAAAATTTATAAAATCGTAAAACATGGTCGCCAAAAACTCAAAATTGATAGGAACATTTTTTTCGAACCCATTTTTTTCGAAAACGCCGCTAAAGTACAGAATTATCCAAAATAAGAATTCCGAAGAGGTTAGTTCTCTAATTCGACGGTGTCCTCAAGGGGAATGACGAACATCGACCTAACCTCACAAATTTTCAAAATCCGTTTTCTCGGCGTCGATTAAGTTTATGGCGAAAAATCGAGCATCAGTTTTTGTAGAATTTATAGAGACAGAAATAGATGCTTGAATTTTACGATAAAAATGTTTCGTCCTTGAGAAATTGCGATTTTTAAATTTCGACTATCTCTCTAATTGGAAGGACTGCGAGGCCATTTTTTTCCCCCGATACTCGCGACATGCACGACCTCGTGTATTTTTACATGGCGGCGCATGTGTTCAGTAAATATAAGCGACGCTACAGCGACGAGACGCGAACGTAGGCGGATAAGTACCCGCGTAGTATGTATGAACGAAAAAGCTAACAGGATCGACAAAAGTGTGAGAATCGATAAAGATTGCCGAGATAGATACGGCGAGATGACCGCTTGACCGAGTGGCCATCAAAATTCAACCGACTATACCTCGGGCGTACGAGACGATCTTAAAAGTACGCCCGTAGGTGTGATACACTTTTCGAAACTTCGATCGACACGAAATGTTCCCGATCTCGGGCATATCGTAAATTAATTTTTTTTAATCATTCCTTACTGTTTTTCACAATCCTGGGCTACAAAAACGTTTTTTTTTTCAATGTTCGATTGCGTGCAAAATATTTTGAGAAAATGAAGTTCCATTTAGAAGCAAACCCTTCTTTTTATGTTCTTCGTTAAACGGCTGTGCATTCTGAGTCGTGAAGAAATAATTTAATGCGAAGGTGTGTATAAAGCACGTATAATTCATGGTTAAACATGGGTTTATTAATTAACCTAATTAATTAATCATGAAATCATTAATGGCATTTTTTTTATAAAAAAGAATTAATGAATTAATCTATTAACACAATAACCTTCGATTCAGGTGTTGCGTATAAAACTGGCGGTACTGAAGAAGCGTATACTCATCGTTGTCAAGTGAAAACCCAGTTACTAAGAATCTGCATACACCGCGCGACTTTTATTTATTTTCAATACTGATTTAGTGAAAAGTGCACGAAGAAGAGCGTACGAGAGAGTATGCCGTGCATCACAAGTTTTATACCTTGACATTGATATCATTCGATTAATCGTCATGGATTCGTACTATCCACTTTGTCTCCTGCGAATTAATCGCGGCATTTTTTTTTACAACACTCGTACTCGGTAAAGGGTCGCGTGGTGTACTGCCCGCCGAGTTTAGATTTATGCGGGGGCTTCGTTCGCGCTTGATATTGTATATATCTATCTATGCATATTTTGTGACATGCGCTACAGAGGTGCGCGGGATAAGCGCACTCCTGTCGTTATCGACTCTAGAACGGTATACGAGATAAAACTACTTTGCTAGTTGTCGGTATCATCAACCTCTATTGCCACTGAAGCTTTTAAATTATCCGTGTCGTCGGAAATAATAACCGCATCGTTAAAACTAATTATCGGATAATGCATTTTATTTATACCATATTTAAATTTTTATCAATGCTACAAAATTTATTTATCGACTGCTACGCGTTTTTCGCAAAGTCGGATAAACCACTCGACCGCAGCGCTCTCCGCGAGTACCGGCCGCCCGCGAAAGCTCATTGACCATCCGCGGTCGATAGGAGCGTTCGAGCCAAAAATTTATCTCAGATTTTTCGGGGACGAGCAGGATTCGCGAGTCGAACCACTTTTATACCGAAAAGGACGCTCGATGGCAGTAAATCTGAAAAACGCGGATGAAGTCAAGGAGTACTTAAAAAACCTCTACATCGAGTACAAATTCGGTTGCGAGAGCGAAAAAAGGCCGGAAGGTGAGCCTCGTGCAATAACGTAACCTCTCACGCTTACACTTTTTGAACTTCATCAAATAAGAACTGGAATCTCAACGGAGATTTTTACAGTTTGTCATCTTTTGGGCGATTACGAGGAGACCGTGAGGAAGAATCGAGAAAAAGCGTGTGATATATACAAGGAGAATTGTGACGTGAGAAATCACGGAAGAAGTTGTGCGAAATACGGCGGCTACGCAATCGTCGGTAAGTTGAGAATCAATTAATTGGAGCTTGAATAAGATGTCAGATGGCGTTGAAAATGGTTCGAGTGTTTGAAAAACTTATCAAAATTAACGCGCTCCGAAAATAACGTAGAAATTGCATCAATCATTGCTCCGATCAGTGTATAAAAACTCGATAGGTTATTCATAACGAACGGTTGAAACGCACTTCACTGTTCATTACATCGATAACCAGTAAGCTAAATACAATACAATTGAAGGCACATACAAATATCTATTACTTAGTTCTTTGATACTCAAAAATGGAAAAGACGCAGATTATCAGAGATCCGGTGACGATATGCATGAAAAAATGCCGATTGATAATAATAGGCATTTTCCATTATTTGTATCTCTAAATGGTTCCATCATTCGTATCTAGAATGTGCATCTTCTCCATTTTCATCTACAACTGCAACGACGAATTATAACATTTGCCGTTCATAATACGACTCATGAAAATGCAAAGGGTTATGAAATATCTGATTGTAACGATAAAGGGTTCACGACCCTAAAGGATCAAAGTTTTTAATAGAACACGTAGTCTCTCCTGCGGCGATACAATTTCTACTTTCCATTAAAGGTAACGGATGCGAAAAGAACATCGCAGAGGGCTACAAGTACGTAAAGAAGGGTTGCGAGTTTGGAGACGCCTACGGATGTTTTTACGCAGGTGTGGCAGGCGCCTCGGATCACGATGTGGGCGAGAAGGACCGTGCGACTCAAGTGACCAAAAGTGTCGAGATGCTGAATAAAGCGTGTTACGAACACGGAATGGAGCAGGGATGTTACGCTCTGTCTTGCATCTATATCAGCGGTGTAAAAGGCTACTTGGAGCCAAATTTGCGCGAGGCTTACAAGTGCTCGTTGAAAGCTTGCGAAGCGGGCAATCCGTACGCGTGCGCGAATGTTTCGCAGATGCACGCGCGAGGCGAGGGCGTTGAGAAGAACTCCGATCTCGCGGAGGTTTTCAAGTCCCGAGCCACAGAGATATATCGTGAATACACCGAAGTTCAGAGACAAACAGAATTTCAGCAGGGAATCGATATGTGACTCGTTCAACAGTTCCCTTTCCTCGCTCCGCTCGATGCCGGATGCGATGAATTCAACTTTCTAACGCGTTTGCGCACGCGCGATACGCGGGATAACGAGGATCGCGGCGACGACTCGTCTATGCACCTTTCCTGCTCTAGTTACAGACACGCGATCTTTTCTGTTCAAAAAGAACCACGATAGAATACAAGTCGAGACGACACGAACATGTAAATATTTATTTCATTATTTCTCCTTGTTGTCCATTTATTATCAATAGTTTAGCTTGTAGAGCTTTTATTAGACATTCGGCAGAAAGTATAAAAATCTCATATCTGATACCCGAGTGCCAAAGAACGCGGAACAGAGATATAATCGTTAAGATTAATTGTGATGCAGAACGAATCGAAATAGTGGCTACGTTTATTCTTGCGCGAATAAAATTAGTCCGGCTGACCCGATCCGTCATTGGGAGTTCAGTGTCATCGTTGAAATAAAGTAACGTCACGTTATTTCACTCTTAATTCTATCGAAGTAAAAATCGCTCGAAATAAATAATTTCCGTACCTAATTTCAATATATCTCAATATTGCGTTAATGGGCTGCGAATTAACAATCCCATCGATTCGTTTGACTTTTCTTGCTTCTAGTTTGAACGTTTCGTTCATGTTTCGACGTTTATCTCTTTCTTTCTTGTTTCCACTCTCACCGTCCATTGAGAGAGTAAATACTATCATCTGCACAACATATTACTTTCTTGCTCGACCAGAGTCCGAATGTTTTCGAACCAGGAAAATTCCATTTTCCATTCGAACAGGGTCCGAGTGATTATCGTGAGTTTTTGTAAATTCGATAAATTCTTCATAACGGTTCCTCCATCGGGTTAATTATCACGCTCCGCTCTTTCGAAACGTCCCATGTGTTTTGTCTTTTGCGCTTTGTATTACCATGCGGGTAGAGGAACCTGACGAGCAGCCACCATCGAACCGTTTCAAATTCGGTTATTTACGTCCCGGCTGACTTTGGTTTACATAGGACCGGATTTTACATAACCTGATCCTTCATCCTACTATTTTCGTTCCGGAGACGAAACAATTTCGGACTAAAACGTTGTTGATCGGTAAAAACGCATTTCCGAGCAAACATTTTCACCGTTTGGCTGCAACGCTGATCGCAATAACGTGAACGATATTTCTTATCGCCGCAACGAGAAGAACGATTATGCGATATAAATCTTACGAAAATGTGCGTTTTGAAGTGCTGATGAAGCCCGATCGAAAAAAAGCGATAAAGGAATCGATACGACAGTCTTAGGATTCCCGTCGTAGTTTTTGTTCTTGATTGCGACTTGGATAATTGCAAAGTACAAATCACTTTAATTTGTATATTGCGTTGTAATCGTGTGAATTTTATTTTTTTTTGCTATCAACGGTGAACGTCCTCAGGCCAACTTTGGTGAATTTAAATTACAGGTTATATTCAGAGAAGTAACGGTTCACGGTCCAAAAAAGTGGCCGTCTTTATCGCCTTTTTTAAAATGAAAGTATAGGTACATGGCCGATCGGAATTTTCCACAGAATTGAATCGTGGTCTTACAAAGATTCAATTTTTAAAACCTATTGTTATTACGTGAAGCAGCAACATCGAAATTTAGTGACAAAATTTTAAATGATAAAAATTACGTTTAACGTTACATCAATAAAACAGGAACAATAAACGATTCAAAAACCAAAAAAAAATCGGCCGAAATTTCAGAATAGAAAATGCAACGTAAATCAAAATGCCAATGAGTTTGTTTGGGTTTGGATAAATATGATTTTTTTCGAAACCAAAAAATATTTAACAAGTTTTGGAAAACGTAAAGAAAAATATCGACGATTCCAGTAACGATCCAGATGTTTAATGACTGGACTAATTGGCATTTCGAATTCCATTTAATTTTTCAAAATGAAAATTCGCTCAATTTTTGTTCCGTTCATGAATCCCACATTACTTCAGAGTTTTAGCAGCAGAACCCAAACAAACCCAAACAATTTCGTAAAAATAAAGAAAAAAATTGGGCGGGCCTCCGTAAATTATTGGAGTGGCATATAACTCGGACCGCTGTAATTCCCGTAAATCCGCATACCAATAAAATTGAATAACGCCTCCGCTAGCGTTCGGAGGGGCACCGTATAAACGAAAGAGACCGCGAAGAGTGTTAATACGAGGAGGTAGTGTGTACACATGGAATGTGGCAAATTCGTGCACACAACGAGGCGGGAGTGAAGACTGATTGTGATTTTTCCCCTTCTCCGTGTCTTTTTTCGTTCGTCCCTCTCTCCCTCGTATTCCGTGTTGGAATAAGCAGCTCGCCGATATATTCAACCGTAGCCAGGTCTCCAGAGTCAATCATCGTCGATCCTGGAGATACACAGCAAGCGTGATCCGAAACGCCGTCTATAGTTATATCCATATATAAACTATAGCTAAAGAGAGTACGCGAGGATGACGTCCACCTTGGCTGCGGCGGCCTTTGTCCTCTTTCTGGCTCACGGAGCGCTGGTAAGGCCCAAATACATAAACACCGATTTTATTCCCGTCGTATTTCATCATCGCGACCTTGTCGAAAGCGGATCAAGTTCTCACCGTTGATTCTCTCGAATCCATCGAATCGAATTATCATAATTGCTTTTCGCTTCGTTAATTAATATTCAATGAACAAAAAGAAAAAACAAACAACGAAAAGCAGAATTCAAACATTGACATTGGATTTTTCAGGGTCAGAAGACGATCAACACGGTCGACGTTTATTACGAGTCTCTCTGTGGCGACAGCGTGAGATTCATCACCGAGCAACTCTCACCTGCCTACGACGGTCTCAAGGATCACATGAAAATCAATTTCGTCCCGTATGGCAAAGCATCGGTTAGTACAAAAAAAAAAAACATAAACGCGAATACCCGTTTAATGACAAATTTGACCTTAAATCCACGAAACGACGAGGCTCGGTTTGAACATTAGTCTCAGCATTCCTCAAATATCGCATGGCGCGCTTGTCGCTATCTTCGTGTAGATTGCTCACGTTCTTTCGTATCCTCGTACACGCGCAACGGACCAACGACTTTCCCAGGAAAGTGGTGAGCTTTGTTAATCTCCGATTGCTCACCCCTTCTCATTTGCTACTTCTTTGTCTCGAAGAAAAATGAAAAGAATAATATTTCTTTGAGCCTGATTTCTCGTCTTTCACGTACAATTTTATAATTATTCAAAAAGAGAAGGCAAGTACAGAGAGAATTGCTATAATGATGCTCGATCTCGAATTCGAAACTATTCATTTTATACGCATTTGTAGATTTTTATTTTTATTATTTCAACGATCGTAATGTTATCAAAAAATAAGTTATGCGTATACCCGCAAATTGAGCATAATAATAATAATAATAATAATAAAATAATAATAAAATAATAATAAAAATAAAAATAAAATAATAATAATAATAATAATAATATCACAATGTCGAAAGCAGCATAATTTCGTCGATGGTCGATGGAACTTCCAATGCCAGCACGGACAATCGGAGTGCGCCGGAAATCGAGCTCAAGCTTGCGCGCTCTACGCGATCGAGAAGTCCGAAGCAGCTGAGAATCGGCAGGGTCTTTCGGTGAAACTCGTCAACTGTGTCATGTCGAGCAGATACCCATCATCGGCTGTTCCACGGGTATGTGGGCATTTTACTACCACGACACAAGATATGATGGCTTCCTGTCCTTGATAAGAGGAGAGCGGCGATTCAGCGACCTCACCAAAGTTATCTCGCAAAGTCGAACGATTACGTATGAGAATTACGATTATCGCGAACGAGTCATTTTCAACCGCATTATCGAACAACCCAAAGTTCTCGCGCTATCGGGCACAGAAATGTGCGAGCTTTGGATTTCAGAGGGAACGTTACCCCCTCCCCCCCCTGGTCTATCGATTTGTGGTAATAGATTCTCGCAATGATAATTGAAAATGATTTAAAAACATTCAAATTTCGGTCGGTATCGTATCCAACAGTATTATTACGTTGATGAAACTTTTCGAATTGAACACCCTGTATAATGCGTCGTTTCATAATTACAACTACGCTTCTTTCGTAATATTGAAATTTCGAAATTCCGCAGTGCGCAGAAACGGTCGGTTTGGGCGAAGAAGCGAAGCGGGAACTCTCCAGTTGTCGAGATTCAACCAAGGGCGATGAACTTTTGGCCGAACACGGTGACAGAACGAAGAAACTCAATCCCGCGCTCTCCTTCGTTCCTACGATCGTCATCAACGGGGTAATGATTTTCTTAACCCAAACAAACTCAAACAAACCCAAACAATGAAAACTAGCGATACGATTCGTGTACCCTTGTTTTTCGCAGGAAGACGATACGTCCGCGCTTCGAGACTTTCGCGGCGCCGTTTGCCACCTGATACCGAAACAGGAAAAACCCAGTGCCTGCAAAAACTCCTAATGAGGGAAATACTACGAAACCGCATGGGGGAAGAAAAAACAACCAGCCTGTACCTTGCTATATGTTTGTAATATCTAATCATATGTACAATGTTTTTCTATGTACAAAAACGAAGTATAAAAAAAAAACTCGCGGTTCACTCGCGATGGAAATAGAAACAAAGAATAATTAATGAGAATTCTTACGGCTAATCTTTGGGTTTGAGATCTGGGACCTCCGACGTTTCCTGAGATCACAATCAAGCATCATCATTATTATTATTGTTATTATTACTTCAGAATCACCGGCACGGATTCGGTTCGTCTTGCATCCGTTTTTTTTTATTTCTTTCCTTTTTTTTTCATTGAATCCGCGTTCTTCGCGTATCCGATACTATCACCCGATGAATTCCGTCTCGTCAAGATTGCTCAACTCGAGAAATTGCTGTTCGATGTCCGAGCCCAATTCTTGAAAATCCGTCACGTCGTCTCCGTAATATTCTGAAAACAAAAGCGAAACGAACATCGTACGTGAATTTTGGCGAGTCGAAAAGCGCGATGAGAATTTTTATTAAAAGTTCTTTTGTCCTGGTTGTCCATTAATCATGAAGTGAATTGTACGAATCAATCAGTAATAAGAGAAATTTTATAAAAATTGCCATTACGTATCGATCAGTTGAAAAGTAATTATCGAACATACTTAAATGTCATTACGAATACTTATTTCAAATTGTAACTGATTCTTTAAAACTGGAGCCTCGTGGCAAATCATGAAAAACTCATTACCGAAAGTAAATAAAGGGCAAACTTCCATTATACTCACAGTACAAAATTCGTAATTATTCAGACATAATTATAATTGAAAAATGTAAATACAATTGACGACGTAATCGATCGAGAATGGAAGTCCGCCTGAATCAAACTTAGATAAATTCTATCTAAAACTAAAGCGCGAAACTTTCAAGTTTCGAAGTCTTGTCAACGACTCAAAAATTATAGATATACCGTTGACTAATAAATCCGCTACCCTAAAACTAAAATTACGAAATAGAAGTTCCATTAACAAAAAAAAAAAAAAAAACAAAACAAAAGGAAGAAAACCGGTAACTTCCTGTGACTCTTTCGCATTCCCAAAGTCAATGTGGAAGCTCTCCATTACTGGTAACATGTGCGAACAGATTTGGTCAACTCTTTCATTGGGTTCGTGTTTTTTTTTTTTTTTTTGTTAACGCGAAGGAAGCCCTTGTTCGGGATGGATGAAAAATCGTTGTCCAAGACAGGACGTACAAAAGCGTGCTAAGCACGTGGCACATTGTCAATGGGGGTTAGAGTGTGGCGCGTGCGTTCGGTGACTTGAACGCGTGAGCTTGCGCGCGTACAAGCTCTCATTTCTCTCTCTCTCCCTCGTATACCATGGCTTGTGTGTCCGGGCCAAAAAAGTAACGAATATTATTTTAAGCCTCGGTGTGGGGTATCGCGGTAAAGAGCGTCGAAACCTCCTCTGAGATTATGGACGCTCGAGAATTATATATATATAAATGTATAGAGAGAGAGAGAGAGAGAGAGAGAGAGAGAGAGAGAGAGAGAGAGAGAGAGAGAAATGTATATTTCTATGTACGACGTATGCATATACATATTTATCTACACTTGTTATTATTATTATCAGGGAGAAAGAGCGAAACGTATTTCTCGGAGTTCGAGGAACGTTTTAACGTAGCCGAAGAAGCACGCGCCTGTATACGCACGTACCCCGTTGATGCTCGACGCCACCGAATCTCCACAACGTTTTCTCTCTTCCCCCTTAACCCACTCCAATATTCACGTTATATATAACCATTGTACCGCGACGTTAAAGAAGATTTAAAAAAAAAAGCGACTTTACGCTCTTTTTATTCTTTCTTTTCGAGTCTATGCTCGTTCGAGAAAAAAAAAAGACGAAAATACGAGCTTTCGAGTGTACAGTTAACGAACATGTGTGTTGTCTGAGGATCTTTGATGTACACCCTGTCGCGGCGCGTAGTCTCTTTTCTTCTTTTTTTTTTTGCTTTTTTTCCGAGATACCCCACGTGATCGCCCATTATTCGAAATTCCGTTGCAACCGAGTCGATTTTTTTCTCTCAGGTATACGATAATCTATTTAATGTTTCTCGTTGGATCGGTTTAAATTCGTCATTCAGGCTGTTTTTTCTATTTGCGAAAATATCTATTCTTTTCTTGATGTATTAGTAAATGATTAGACAGAAATCGAGAGTTTTCTTGAAGATACATGAATCGTTTTAGAACTTTTTACCGAATAATTTACTAGTTATAGAAGTATGAATTTAAAACGGTTGCTTTTGGTAAAAAAACTTCTGGATAAAATTCTTTAATTTTTTTATTTTTCGAATAAAAAAAATAGAAGAATTATTAAAATTGAAAGAAAAAGAGTTGAAGAATAATTAGGATAAGGAAGATCGCGTTTTTACCTCCACTGTCGATGGCCGTATAAGCATCGTCCTCGATGAGAAAACGTTCAACGGACTCGAACGGGACGTACTCCGGCTCGTGTTTTTCGACTTTCGTTTCGAAGACATCGGTGCGCGGAATTTCATTCGAGGGACACGTCGTTCGTTTCTCCGTCGCGTTCGATTCCCGATTCTCGTGCAATCGTAGACTCGCCCCACTTATCGTCATGGCGTCGTTCATTTTTTGGGAATTTAGATTAATCGCGTTTTCCAGAGCGACCCGATGTTGAGACGAGAATTCCTTCATAACTGTATTATCGAGGGATGCACCGATGAGACTCGTCGCGGTGATGGATGAAGATGGTTCCGCATGATTCTTAACGTGCTTCCGGAGACTCGATGGATCGGTGTAACGTTTGCCGCAGCCTATCACTTGACACGCGTACGGTTTCTGCACAAACCCAAACAAACTTTCAGATCATTCGAAATCGTAAAAATTGACGTACTGAAAAATTCGAGATTCGACAATTTATCGAATTTATTATCGAATATTTTTGTCACGATTCTTTACTAGTAACACAATATTTTTTTTCCGAAAGGAACGTAAGCCAAAGATTGATAGGATTATATCGAGCCACATTTGACTGTTCTTAAGTCAATACGAATTCAAAATTCCGACTTTCGCTACCGTACCGTGTCGTAGTGAGTCCTTTGATGTTTCGCTCTGTCGCTGCTGTTGCTGAAAGCTTTCGAGCATCCCCGATGTTGGCACGCGTACGGTCTTTCCCCGGTGTGCGAGCGTTGATGAATCTTCAAATTTTCCAATCGCGAGAAAGCCTTTTTACATCCGGCGAACTATAAAAATTGATTATGAAAATTAATGAATCTCGTTTAATTGGCTCGTTCGTAACGAGTTATCGCAACGCGTCTCGTGACGATTAATTACCGGACACTTGTTGGGCTTTTCACCGCTATGTACGCGCATATGAATGAGCAATTTGTATCTTGCGTTGAAGGGTCGCGCGCGCGGACAACCTTGCCACAAGCAAGCGAACTCGTCTTGGCTTGTGATCGGAGAATTGGTGTTTCTACAACCGGCAACCAAGGAAGACTGATCCTTCTCTCCGGGCCTTTCCTTCGTCTCCTTTTCACGATCTTTGTGCGATCTTCGACCTGGCCCGTGGGCACTCGAAGACGAAGACTCGATGTGTCGTTTTTCAATATGGCGAACAAGCCCTTCTTGATCCTCGAATACGAAACCGCAATCTCGCCAGCGACACGGATACGAAGAGGGATATCCGTCCTCCGACGAAGCGTTGCAACCGACTGGAAAAACGGATAGAAAAATTACAACCCAAGTTTTTGCAAAATTAACGAACGGAAATTAATTGTTAAATACTAAGTCTATTAAAAAGAAATCCATGATTTTTCCAATAGATAGCTTTGATTATCTGGATTATCTAGATGGCGATAGATTACTAAACAAATTTTTGCGACAGTTTTACCGAGTAGTTGACTCCAGAAAATAATGGATTTCTTTTTACTACACCTGATATTACAATGCTAGCAAATTTTTGAACATATTATTGAATGTAGAATAGAATTGAATTTTCTATGTTAATTCTTATTGAATTTTTATTGTTTTTAATTGCTCAATTTTTCTTCACGCTCCGGGATGCGAAAATGGTGAAAAATATTCCAAATCCTATTATCAAAAATGTACGATGAAAATTTGCGAAACGATTCGAAGGATGATGAAAAACGTGAAGAAATCAAAGAGCCGTTACTTTCCGTGACATTGCGAAACGAAGTCTTGCGTCACGCGTGTGTGCTAAAGTATCAGACATCATATCTAAATCTAAATATTTCTAATCTAATTGTGGTATCTAAGCACATATATATATATTACTTAGATATTATTTATAAATATCTATATAATATCTTATATCATATAAGTAATATCTAAAATAATTATGTGAATATATAAACGCGTGATAATTAGTAAGCCATTGAAACACGCATCATCAGCGGTAATCATAATTTGTTGTTTAAATAAAAAATTGTTTGTTCCATACTCAGACTCTTTTGAACGGAGAATAAGAATGACGTCTAATATTTTTGCACAAGACTATATATAATAATACAAATAATAATAATAATATTAAATAATAATAATAATTTAATAATAAATCGTCAATAAACTTGCTTCGATAAAATACGGTAAACTACTTCGAGTGGAAGAGTGGAAAATAGTTTACGAAAGAATGAAAAAGTGAATACGATACGAAAAAAATTAAAAAAAAAACAAAAAATTGATCGCCTCACCGAAGCTATCCTCGTGTCGATCGTTAGCATTATCGTTGACGGAAGTCTTGCGTCGTTTTTCCGGTAGCATAAGACCCTCGCTGCGGGGGAGAACAATTTGATTGCTGGTTTGGTTGGTTGCGAGATTTGACGAGTCAGAGAAGACGATATGACAGTTGTTCTTATAGGTGTTGATCGGCAAGGTCTGTTGAAGTTGTTGCTGCTGCTGTTGAGCAGCTGTGACGAGATGTCCAACGGCGTAACATTGAGTCGAGTTTTCGGCAAAATTAGCGAATGGATCATTGACGTCATCGAGATACGTTAGAGAAGACGATGAAAAGGCGGTAGTGGAGTTGTTGAGGAGCATTGTCGGATCGCCCCTGATGAGGCTCAGGTCGAATTCGTCAACGACCCGGAGGGACGAATCATTGATACTCTCGTTGTTCGGGCTCTGCAATGATTCGCAGCAGGACATCGCGATCGCCGTATCATCCGGGTATTCCCGATAATCCTCGTAATCCCGGCAATCGTCACGGGTGCAATCGAGACCCAAGTAATCACCGTAATTGTTGGTACCATTGGAGAAAGTACGAGAAAACGAGAATGCCGATGTTACCGATGGCAATCGATGACGCGAGTTCGTCTCGTTGTTCATTGACAATCCGTCGTTCGAGTATTCACCGTACTCGCTGCTTCCAGTCAACAAACCACCGTTCCAAGAGTTCGGGGTTACAGCTTCGCTCCCCGTACTACCACCGGGTGATAATTCACCGCTTGTCATTATCGGACCTGACAAAGCGACTGGATATTGAAAAACGCTGGTTCCATGATTATTCTCCCATTCGATCGGGTCCCGACCAGGACTCGGTAATATCGGCGATAAGCTGTTGGTACTCGCGTTGTCCCAACAAAATTGAGTACCAGCCGTTGATGTCATCGAAGCTCCAGCTATCCCGTAATCCTCGTCGGAGTCCCTCGGCATCATCTGACGAAATCCATCTCTGCTGTGCCTACTGGCTAACCGATAATCCTCGAGATGCATCACCGATGTATCGATCTCACATCAGACCAGAGGAATCTTCCTTAGCCGGCTTCTCGTCTACGGAAGATACGAAGATGTTAAGGAAGGAAGACTATTTACAAGCACGAAAATTATGGGTTTTTTATGAATTTTTTTTCTTCATGGAAGAAATACACTGAGAAATTTGGATCTTTTTATATGTTTTGTGCCATATTTTGATTGTTTGAAAAAAATATATACACATTTTTTTTCATGCTTATTGCCCATCGTCTATATCAATGTTTGGAAGAAGATTTCATAAAAATTGCCGCACTGCTTGAGTCCTCCCGCATGCTGTAATTATCGGATAGTAAAAATTCAAAATGATTCTTAAAGGCAACACCCATAAGCTGTTGGTGAACCAGGATTTTTGAAATACGTGGAAAATTCAGTAAATGGCAGCTTAATAAAGTCGACTTTTCGATTTTTCATAAAATTTTTGCTCCATTTAAAGGCAAAAGTAGATATTATTTTTGAAATTAAAAATAATATTGAGTTTCACCAACAAACGACTGAGGTAACGAAGGCGCGTGAGAAATGTCATCAAAATCGGTGGAAAAGTTTCGGCCAACTCCAGCATTTGGAAAAAACATAGTTTTGAGAAAAACGCGCTGAAAGTCACATAGCTCTGTTTACTCGGCACGAACGCTTTTGGCGTTTTTTCGTAATAACTCCAACAATTCTTGGAATTTCGTCATAATTGAACACATGGATTTCTTAAGAAATTGAATGATCAATTTACGCAAAAAAAAAAAGATCGATTTATTCAAATTTGTCAATGGTCTTCCTGCCTCGAGATAAGCTTCCGTTTAAAAACGTTTCACTCACAGCACTCTACACGTGGCGTTATCGGCGCCCCGTAATCACACAAGGTTTCACAACAATCGCGGAGATCGTTGATGATCGCACGAGCGAGAGCGGATGAGAGATACGCGTCCGTGGTCGCCCGTGGAGCATGTATGAATGAAGAATCGGAGGATGAAGAGAGAGGAAGAGCCAGCGAGCAAGGGGTTGTCGCGGACCGACGTTCGACTTCTACTGACCCGAGATAAGGTCCCGTTGGAAAAAGACGTAAGAGATAGATTCCAAGAGAGAAAGAGAGAGAAAGAGAGAGAAGACAAATGTAAAGAGTCCCTGATTCGAAACCTCCTCTCCCTAAAATAATGAAGACGAGTCTACGAGATGTTGAAGATTTCGAAGTGGGGAGAGAGTCCCCCGAGCAAAGGTTGGAGTAGGGATTCTGGTCGCGTTTGAAGATTCCAAAGGGAAAGAAACGGTCCGAGAGAAGGGGACTTTGGGGCTCTATGCGCCGCCCACTCGCGTGGCCCTCGTCTCTACATATCCCAAAATCACAAACACCCAGCATCCCTTCTTTCACTTTTACGTATAGATGAAAAGGTAATTTTCAACTCGAAACTTTTTTCCGACATGCTCAATCTTAAATTCTCAACCCGCCATGGTATTCGAGGCACCTCAATCACGGCAACTTAAGTCGTTTTTTCTCGTCGCGCTACCCACAATTATTCTTCATTTTTAAATCTACAAATATTCGTGGTTTATTTCTAGCTTTTACTTTACTTTACTATTTACTTTGCAAGGAGAAATAGTTGTTGTTTATTTTCCTTACGTTAAATATAAATTTTTCATCGAATGTCCAGCAACTCGCGAGAAAAAAGTTTGTTTTTTTTTTCAAAAAAATATATCGTAGTTGAAGCTTATGAGACACTTTTTTCAATAGCAGGTTCTTGAAGGAAGAAGGTTGCTCTTTACAGAAAAAAATATTATATTCATGTATGAAATAATTATAAAAGAAAATAAATGATTAATGAATTAATGATTAAATAATAATTAATTATGATTAAGTAGTTATCATTAATTAGAATTGAATAATTATACGTTCGACAAATTTCGGAGGCGTAATTTTGGCCCGGGCAAAAACGACCCACGTACAGGGGTTAAGGGTTAAATATACCCAAAAAACCCAAACAATTTGTCGAAGTCTAGATTTAACGGGTAATGTCGAAAATTTCAACTAGCATTCCGGAAGTCACGATAGCTGGTGATAGCTAATAGATAAAGCTTGAAAACGTCTTTTCCTGTACGGCTTTGGTGATATTCGTATTTGTAGGGATGCTGGTGCCTTTGCGCACATAAATCCATGTAAATATTGTGGGGAGCTTTCGGTTGCACTTGTCACTGCACGGGGTCGAAAGATGCGGTTACGCGCATAAAGTCGAGGGCAAGTGTACAGATATAGTAACCCCGGGAAGACATACGCATCGGTCCAAAGGGTAGAAAGAGAGTAGCGCTGGTCCGTTACGTACGCGCACATCTGTGCGCCCGTCCGTCATTTTCTTCTCCGTTGGACGATCCTCGAATGCACGAACTTTTTTGCTCGTCCGTCGGTCCATCTCTCTCGGCATCGAGCTCTCGTCTGTGTTTCTTCTTTTCTTCTTCTCTTTCTCTCTCGGTGGCGGGAACGGTCACCGGATACGAAATTTCATCGAGTCTCGTGAGATTCGCGACTCGACTATCCTCGTACCGTTAAACCATGATCGTTCTCGTTTAGCTTCCGTATAAAGCAAGACCCCACTGGCTGAAAAACATAAAAATTCAATTATACGCCCGAATTATTTTAACGAACGATATTAACCCGGACACGCCTGGAATCCGAGAAGCTTTTAACACGAATGTGAAGATATAAATATAAATTTGGGACTAGCGTCCACCGACCCTTTTGTGTCTTGCTCGTTTTTTTTCTTCTCATCCTTCTCTTTTTTGCTTCGTACATCTCGTCCTCGTATAGTCACCAAAGCACGTAAGGTGCATACCTCCACAAAAAATCCTGATCCCTTCCAATTTTTTGTCTCGACTTTCGTTCGTTTTTTTTTGTTTTTTTGTTTTTTTTTGCTTGCTGTACGAACGGGGGTGTCTCAGCGTGGATGGGTTCGAGGGCCCCGCGAGATGACACGGGCTTACACTCATTGGGAGACCCCCGACTTGGGACCTCTCCTCGCTACGGTCCTCGAATGGGCGAGATGCTGAGAGGGAGGGAGATGTTTGGAAGAAAAAAAAAAAGGATGAAAAAAATTGAAACCAGCTGCCGCACACGCGTCAGTTATTAACAACAGTTTCTTCAACCCGCGATCCTCTCTCTCTCTCTCTCTCTTCGTAGACTGTTATATGAAACCTGCTCTTTTTTTTTTGTGAATTTTGTACTTTTCCCTCTACGATCCATTTGCCCCCACAACGATCTTTTCGCGTTTAAACTTTTCCTACCATGAGTGTAAATGTGTGTAGTGACCGTGTGTCGACGAGCAAACGACGTTTGACAAAAAAATTTGTTTTTTTAAATAAAAAATCATATTTTGCAAATTTGTCGATTGCTAATTAAGAACCGTTTAAAGTATACGCGAAACCTACAAACCCAAATTCGTTACTTACGTCTATAGCTTATGAAAATAAAATTCGTGTAACGAAAAATCATTAAAATTCACTGCGAAAAATATACAGAAATAAAAACCAAGAAAAATACCATTTCCAAGTCTTCATTGATAGTTTTCTCGCAATTTTTTCTTTCTCCTTCACGAATCTGCGTTCCCCGATTAATAATTGACTCAGCTTCGCTGGAAATCTTGAAAACCGTTGTACCATCACGATCAGGAAACCCATTTCTTCTTTACCTGAAAATCAAAGAATCCATTTAAAATCCACAATTATCAAGCTCCGATCAAAGAACCATTCTCGATTCGAGCCTTCGTCTCGTTCGTGAAATTCAATTGCGGGAAAGCGTTGAATAAATTCGCGAGAAGGGACTCGCAAGAAATCTCTGTTGACCCGCAATGTTTTCACGGACGGTAAGAGTTTTTTATAAATTAGTGTGGAGGGTCCAACGGTTTGCACATGCGAGCAAGATTTTCTCTCTTCACCCCCCTTCTTACCCGTCCCACTTTTGGACCCCGTAAACCACATATAAGTACAATTGGACCATGCTTTAGCCGCGAACTCAACGAATGCACGAGACGCGAAACGAACGAGTATGCGTTCAGGAAACATTAAAAAAAAAAAAAAAAAACTTTGTATAGTTGTACGGTCCGAGTTGTAAGTCATATTACGGTGTAGATAAGTAATAGAGTGGCAGACATGTGGTCTGCCAGCCCTCTGTGCTTACATTTTACGTGCTCCAACGTGCTCCTCGAACCTTCTCCTCCTCATCCTCCTCCTTTCTTATTCCTTTTCACTCTTCTTCTTGTTCATTTTTTTTTTCGTTTTTTTTTCGTTCCTCGGGGCACCTGTCAACCTCATCCATATACAGTCCGTCTCAGCACGCATGTGGACGAGATCGCCTCTAAAATAATATACTATGATTCCGATCGTGTTGGAAAGTATATATAGGAAGAGAGAAAAAGAGAAAGAAAGAGAGAGAGAGAGAGTAATAGCGATGTAAAATACGAGACAAAAAATATTGGTAAAAAAAAAGTAGCGAAAAAAAGAGACGATGAAAAAAAGAATTCGAGGAACCGAACTCGTCAAGTTGCGTTTTCGAAACGAGTTTAGTGACCCTCGTGATCTCTACGACAGATATTAAAATTGCATTAGAGATTAAAGCTTTTCTCCTTGTTTTCATCGTTTTTTTTTCAAAATCTCTAACGTTGCTTATTTCTTCGATGGAGAATTGAATATCGTTACCAATTATCGTACTACTTGTATCAACTTGCTTATTAGAAACAAAATGGATTTTTTTGTATATGGTAATATAAGATTCAGAATTACGTAAGCGAAAATTCAGTAATAAATTCACTGAATCAATGCATTTAACACAGAACGTTTTGGGAAATATGTGCGAATCGATCTTTGGAATGGAAATATTAATAGTTTTGGATTAGATACGAATTATGCAAAAAGCGGAAATGGTCAACGAAACTGTCGCGTTTACATCTGTTTCATAAAACAATATTGGCTACAATTAGTATCGAAGCGAACAAAAAAAAATACACACAAAAAACATAATTCAAACTCTTTGAGCCATTTTTGAGTTTTTGCCAGACCAACGGACGGAAATTGGTTTTTATATATATAAAAATTCATAAACTCGGAATTTTGATGAACGAAATCGAAACGATGAATTCGTACTTTTGCTGAGGTGGACGAGAATGATAACTCAAATTTCCATAGAGTTTACAAAAGTCCGAGGGATTCTCGACGAATCGGAGGAATCCAGCTTGATATACGATTCGTCCGATTCATTATTTATCCTGTAATGAGTAAACAGTCGTTCGGAGTCGTGTTCGGGACTCGGGACACCCCGGGGTTGATGCATGTACTTCACGCTCTTAGAAAGTCAGCGTGTAGTGTTTCAGGATTTTAGGCGGTCGAGCTAGAGTCAACAAGCTACCCCTGTATTGAATTTCTTTCTACGCCCCTAAAACCACCCTTGCTACCCCCCCTTAACGACTGATGGAACAACACGAGTTCGAAACCTTTTTCTCACGGAATGAATAATGAGACTTTCATTTTTGTTTTTTTTTGTTTTCACTTTTCTCTTTCGAAACGCGATTTTTCGAGCCACTCAAAATTAGCGGAACGCGACGACGGACGATCGCAAACGATCACCTCAAAATACTCATTTACCAAAGAACTTTGAAAAATGTCGCATCACCTGAAACAATTTTTTTGCAAAAAAAAAAACCAATTGATATCTCACAAATCTAATTGGCGATTCCCATCAGTAACCCTTTTATAACAGAAATGAACTTCTTTTCAAGAAATCTCGATTTTATTTATATTATCAAGATTATTATTAATAATAATTAATCGAGTATTTATTAATCGAATAATTAATAATTTATCATAATAATCAAGATTATTATTACAGTCTAAAAGTCAAATATCTCGGACTTTTAGACTGTAATCGTAACTGTTTCTTTTAACTGTAACAATTATTCCTGCTGTTAACGAAAAAAAGTGATTTCCAAGAACGCCGAAGCATCGTTTATATATTTTATATAATTTATATAAAATATACATTACATATATATATAAATATAGATTTTTCTTAAAATATGTTTTCACTTGCACGGTATCTCATTTTGATACGCCATGCTGAAATAAGGTTTTCCGAAATAGGGTCACGATACCCTTTTTTACTCTTAACGATATGTCGAAGGCGTACCACGTGACACGCGACCGCTAGAGAGATAGTCGAAATTCTTAAATCGCAATTTCTCAAGGACGAAACATTTTTATCGTAAAATTCAAGCATCTATTTCTGTCTCTATGAATTCTACAAAGACTGATGCTCAATTTTTCGCCGTAAACTTAATCGACGCGGAGAAAACGGATTTCGCAAATTTGTGAGGTTATCTCGATGTTCGTTATGCCCTTAATATTGCTTCACGTTGTAAACCTAGCTTTCTTTCGTTACCAAAATGGTACAAGATTTTCCGAATGCTCGTGACACTTCCCTCGATCGTGTCACTTCGAGGCATGAATCGCTCACATGTTTTCGGTACGGTGCAAATTTAGAGACATCCACGTGAATGTGTTTTTTTAAAAAAAAAAAAAAAAAGAATAGAACGAAAATCATAAACGTGCTTTCGAAGAGCATGTGTTTATACACACACGCATATATATATATATATAACGCCCCTAACACTTGTCGCAGCGTTTAGCTTCGGTCAAGTGTCGTAAAAATAGAAAGCCGAGAACTCTGCATGTGACTTGGTATAATTAGGTACCGAACCCGAGAAGACGAGTCCCTCTTCGCTCTCGCTCGATCGTACGTTCCGGCCTTCTGCTCTTCTCACTCGCCTAGCTCTCGTTCGCCAACATCTTCGATACTCCAAACGTAAACCTTTCAAACTTTGAAGATCGACGACCCTTTTTTTTTTCATCATCTTCTTCGCTAGCCCAAATGTGATGATTCTCTCTTTTTTTTCGTTCGGATTTCTTCACAGCTTCGTTTTCTCGAGACTAGACTACTTGGCTTGTCGCGAAGACGATCGATGCTATTGAGACGCGGTCAACGATTGAAGACGAACGAGAGGCCGACGCCAGCGTGAAATCAGAACATTCACTAATTCATTGTTTAACATATATTTCAAATGTACGGTTGTTACGTATAAATTTGTAAACAGGATACGAAAACGTATAGAAAATCGGTATCACAAGACGATTTTACATACGAGTGGTTGGGTTTGCATCGTTGGAATATTTGCTTTTCAAAAAAATATACTTTTCCATGATTTTATTTAGACGATTAAGCACGTGGTTCCGTTTGGATGTTTGTTTGGGCTTGTTTGGGTTTCGAGTACCCATCTTTCCTCCAGTCAACCACGCTTGAAAAAAAGATCGTGAAAAGGATTGTGAATCAACAGATTTAAACAACTTCTTTTTTCGTTGAGGTATGATACACGAGAGAGAATTATGAATTTTTTAGGATTTCCTCTTTCTTAGAATTTTCTTGTTTTCCGAAAGCTGCGGTGGATTTTTTTTTTCAATTTTCTTAATTCTATCTCGAGTCAAATATCGGAGCTTTCATTACTGGAGATACGAAACGTTAAAGGTTACCGATGGTTTCCGAAGAAATATTGATGTTCGTCGGAACGATTAGCAATATATCGAAAAAAATGTACAAAAGTTTCAATTGCCAATCGAATTTTCTACGTTTTGCAAAAATATTTGGTTTCCCGGTGTTTCATAGCGTATTTAGCTCTCAGTTTGATGCTAAACTATCGGGACGTTTGACCACCAATAGCTTCAATGAAAAACTTGAAAAAATGTTAACAATATTTTCGTACTCTTCTTAGTGTTCGTCCGTACGAAAATAATTTAAAAGTAATGGAAGTTGATTAATTTGTAAATTCTACTTGAAGATTACAAACCCAAACGACGCTCCCAAAAAATCGTCGTCGTTTTTCGCAAGAGAGGGTAAGAAAAATTGGAGTTTTATGATGATCGAACGTTGCAAATTCGTCGTGAAAGGAATTTGATGAATGTGCAGAGTTTGACGGTTCATCGATACGAGCGATAGTTACTGACGCTCGTGTTATGTAAATCGTTCCGTCGGACGTACGGGCTCGCCATTGTGGTCGAGTTCCGCGAATAGTCCGCTGGTGTTTCTCCCCTGTCGACGATCGGAAACTGCTGAACCCTGCCGCTGCTCCAGGCTATCGTGAGACAGCTCACCGACAGTTTACTGTCGTAACGCTGATAGAACTGCATGCAATTCGGCACTTCGTTGTGGAAACCCTTGACCAAACAGCCGGGCTTTATCTCCGTCACCCTCGAGTTTGGTCCGATGCTCGTTGTGAAAATAGCGACGAACGGGCAGTCCTGCGAGTGAAAAATCGGTTCTGTGTATGCTTTCGCTCAAATCTTTGAAGTAAACGGAAGTTGGCTACTTTTCACGTACCCAACCAAAATTGCCTCGAAAAATTCCCAATTTCAAATATTAATTACTTGGAAAATAGGTCGATAAGGGGCATTGAAATTTTACAGAAGAATAACTAAATATATTAAAATTTGAATTATTTAGAAAAATCATATGAATGTGGAATTCCGCGTTGATGAGGAATCTCCAACGTTACCTGGAAGAGGATGGCGAGATATTTTCCCGAGGGATCCCAATCCATTGAGACGACTCTACCACCGACGGTGATTTCCTCGTTGATGACGACATTCGATCCGAACGTAACTCTGCTGAGATCGATCACGGGTATCGCGGTTTTGGCACCTTCCGCCGATGCCGGTTTTTTCACGTCGAATATATTCTCCTGAAGGGGCAGTGAAAAAACGGTCGCCGGATCTTCCGTCGAGACGAATAGGAGCATTTGGTTTGGACCGAAGCAAGCAGCGGCGACTCGCCCGTTCGGAACCGTCCAACGATCGGCATCCCACGGTTGACCGATTCCCGTGTTCCAGACACTGCAAGACGAGTTTGGTTCAGTCCACAGCGGAAGAAATCACCCTTTTAAGGCCAAGTGCAATTTTGAACTTTTCTGCGACTCCCAAGCTCCCAAGCGAATTTCTCTCACCGGAAGACGGTTCTGCACGTGGCAGCTAACAGCTTGCTGCCGCAGGGGGACCAGCGCGCGAAACACAAACCACCACCGCCCACGCGTTTCAACGGGACTCCGATTTCCTTCGCGACGTCCCAAACGATCATACTGAGATCCGATGGCGAGCAGGAAACGAGAACGTCACCCTGGGGATCCCAAGCGACCGAGGTAACGGGGGCGTGATTTCGATGTTTCAGGAAGGACGCGTTGCTCAAAGAATTACTCGCAGCGCCCAGTTCTATCGTCCAAACGAGTACGCCGCCGTGACACGCCGCTGCTAGTTCACGACCAGCGTTCGGTCGCCAACTCATCGAGCACACTGACTTTTGGCAGCTGTGTCGCAATACCGCGACGCTCTGTATACCGTTCGAGAATATGCGAATACGGTCGTCCCGAGTAGCGACTGCCAAACGAGTGCAGTGAGGATGCCACGCCAGACAACGTACCTGCGATCCAAAATATCTCGGTTATATCCGTATTCTCCAATATTCTCTTTTCTGACGTATTCTAAATTTTTGTTTGCTAATGTAACGCCTCAGCGTTTTTTAGAGGAAGCCGCATATTTCAGGAAATCCGTGGGAATTACAAATTGTAGGTATTGCTTTACGATTTGCCAAAAATCTTGCTAACAATGTGTGGAAATTAGTTCTTGCAACTTTCATAGCAATGTTTCTGTTCGCTATATCCGATAATAACGTATAGAAGGTGTTAATAACATATATAACGCTAAACTTTCATTTTCTATTTGCTCGAAGCCAATTCTATAATCAGAGCTTTGGAGAGACGAGAGAAAGCAGAATTTTTTACCAGTGCCGTTGCCCAGTCTCTCGTAGCAGCCACATCTGCTACGGAACCCGCGCCAAGGATAGGTAACCCCTCGTAGAGAGAAGTTCGTCTTTCTATGAGATCCAGCATCCGTGTGACCCTGAGATATAGAATGTACAAAAGTTTTATTATCGGAATGTGCTTATTGAACCAACATTTCTTATTCATCGTTTCTGATGATCCCGTAACTCATGTCTTCCAAAAACATTGGTGCTTCGTTGTAAACATTAGAAATGGGAGACCGAACTGATCCATTGATACGACTGAGAAGTTACGAGCGTAACGAGCGAAACATCACCTTGTAGCGATCCAATGTACAATACCGGACAGGCGTTGCGAATCTTCCGCCGCAGCTGCTCTACAAGCTTCCAAGAAGCCCCTGTCGCGCCAAACACTAGCTATCTTCTTGTAAACGCTGTCTTCGATGGGAAGGAAGAGATCGCTCGCTCCCATGGTGCGAGCGGACTCTCGAGTCGCCAACATGTCCGTAGTGACATTAACATCGGGATAATCGCGCGTGTACCTCGCAAACGGCTGAGTCTCCTCGTGAAGTTTACTTTTATCGCAGTAGACCGGCAAACCTGATAAGAGACCGACCGTGGCCTCGTCGTTGAAGGGTGGGCTCTCGAAATCCCCCAAACTCGTTATTCTCATCATTTTTCTCTCCTTGAGTTTCACCAACGAGCTCGTTTCACATTCGCCGGTATTTCGTTTTGCCGCACTTCGACAACTTTGAGGTTATGTCGTCGATCGGTCCAACGACTCTTTCGCTGATCCTACGAATCTCTCGAAAAATTTCGTTCCGTTGCAACGCGAATGTTCGTCCAAAGTGCCGGAAAATTTCATTACAAACGACGATTATCACCAAAAGATCGAAAAACCACTTTGCGCGTCGGAAAAATGACGGAGCGCAATTATATTCGTATCAGAATTCGCGCGAGCGGTACGCACACTGACGATCTCACGCGGCAGTTTCAGGAACTTCCGACCACGAACACATACGCCCTCTGTTTATTACTGTCTCGGTAAAAAAGGTCACTAGATTATTGCTGGATGGTAACCACACATTATTGCTGCATATGCGTTACCTACTAAAGAGACAGTAATGTATTTCGTCTGTCATGTATATTTATTGCTACATAAGGGATGCACTATTGGAACAGTGCTGCGAGCGAAATCCAACGCTCCCAATGTCCCAGTATCACGAACCATGTTTCTACTGAATTTTCATACATATTCGAGCGCTTGTAATCCCGCGGCCCAGTTATTTTTCGAATAATCAGCTGTTTATCCCGGCGCATGCGCGCTTTGTGCGAATCGCAAGTTATACGCGTCTTATGTAATAACTGCTCGAAGCGATAACTGTGAAGCAGATGTAACGTGTTACTGAGCCACGGCGCTGCGATCGGTTAGTGTGCGAAAGAGAGCGAGTGAGAGATAGATATAACGGCGGTAATAGCACGCGCATGCGCGCAATCCGGAATGATAATTTTGAAGCTAACTTCAAAATTTCAATGCCTATAGCTTGATATGACCGAATCATATTTGGAAAAGAAAATAGGTCTGCTGCACCGGAAATTCGAAATGAATCGTCAAAGTATGCATAGACGTGGTGGTGCGAAAGAATACAAGGAAAAAGAGCGATCAAACACTCGTGTGCTTAACCTCTTTCATGTACAATAAGTCTCTCGTGTAGTTGAATCGATTGACATAATCTACGTATGCGATAGAATTCACTTTATCACCGCTTCATACAGTACGAATCTTTGATACAGTGAGATTAATGGAAAGTCCGACAATAATCTAGTGCGACGAGGTTGAGGGAAGATAAATAGATTGGTATAAAGAAAACACGGCGCATGCGCGATGCGCGCATTCGGCCGTTGGTAACAACCCCCGCACAAGTGCCGGGGAAAAGTGCTTCATTTTGGCCACGGATTTTACCCAGGACAGTGCCCTTATAGCCAGCGCGATTAAACGAAAAATATGACGCGCTTCTTGATAAACTCATGTTCGCACACGGAGCACGTGTTTCCGTTGTGGAATAGTAAACGGTCACGCGATCTTGGCTTTCTCTTTAAACAGATTTAATTATTTTTCGGCGTTGACGAGGCGAAACCGCGAACTCAACGGATCAATCTCTGATTCGCGATTGTTTTTTCAACGAAGCCGATGGAACATCGTCGCGTTAGTCGACACTTCGATTTCCGTGCGAACTATTGGCGTTCAAAGCGCACGGCGTTAGGTGGCGCGACGGGGGGTGGAGGAGGCGCACGGTCTCGCGGTGGGATCTAGCGAGAAAGCTCCCTTAGGTGGGGACGGCGCTACGCGAGAGGGGTGGGGTGGGGACCGCAGTGTGCGGTCGGAACTCGGCCGATGCGGGTGCGGAGTAAAACGGTTCGTTTTCTTCGCTACTTTCTTCTCTATCACAAGGCACAGACGAAACACATCGTAAAGACGATTCACCAATCGTCGAAAGAAACCCACACGCGAAACCTCGGATTTTCCTAACCTGTAAAATAAAAGCTATAACAAAAAAAATATTTACGGAAACGATACCACGAGTCAAGAAAGTGAAGGGAAAAGAAATTTCTCTCGCCCTGTCTTTCTTATTTCATCGGGGATTTTCATTTTTGCACGGGTGGCAAAAGAGACATATCCCTGGATATCCCTTGTGTCCCTAGAGACATATCCCTTGTGTCTCGATCTCACCGAAAAAAATCGAGACGAATCTAGAATCAGCCGAATACAACGAAAAAAAAAAACAATTTTCGAAACATGCAATCGCGAAGGTAGTGCGGTGTCTCGAGAGCCGTGGTGTCGGTTGCGCGATGTGCGTAGAAAACGAAGGACCGCCGAATCGTGGAACAGACGAGAAAAAAAACGAAAAAAAAAAAAAAAAAAAAAAAACACCACGGGGCGAAGGGGTACA
>JAPYZJ010000581.1:0-40428 GCA_030522765.1 Ophioninae sp. B BG-2022a
CCGATGGTTTTTCGATTTTTGGCAGAATTTCAAAGTTGGACCATCGATTTTTGCCAATTTTTCCATACATACCCCTTTGCCTCTTTTTTTGCCATTTTTTAATTGGACTTTCCGGGAAAACTATACGAGATATCGATACGAATCCAACGCTATTATTTAAGTCAGGCAAAAACCTTTTCCAAACACACCCAATCAATCTCCATAGCATAAAAGAAGCTCACTCTACGACCTTTTGAAATCTCGTGATTTTTGAGATTCTGCTAAAGTGGTCGGAAAAGTGGAAAATTTTTTTTTCCGTTTTTAAACTTTCAAAAGAGTCTATTTACTCGGAAATTTTCCGCTTATTACGAATATGCCCGAGTTTTTGCCGAAAGTAGAAAATTAGACTGGGAAAATGCAAAAAACGTTTCTAGAATATTTTTTTTTTTACATTTTTCCCTTGAGAGTTCAAAGCGAAATAAATGGTATCTTTGTCTTCAATCTCACGGTGCATTGAGAAAACTGTGCAACATCTTAGCTTAAGTGGTTTCGAAAAAAAGCTGGACAAAACACAGGACATTAAACAAAGTCGTGGAGTATAAAGTATTCGAGGATAAAGCATAGGTTGATGGTAGCAGAACTACGAGAAGAGATAGGCGATACGAACGAGTCACGAGCGACGAAGGATGTTCACCGAGTTATCGCGACGTTAGGGGAATAGGTCGGGTTATGTGGGTGACTGCTGGCTTACACCGGGGGTGTTTCAAGGGCCTATAATCATGCGTCTTGATTAGTGACTCGCGCCCAGTGATCATCTCCCCGCTCTCTAATGTCTGCTCGTTCTACACACGTTCGACTGTGGCACGACCGGATCGGCATATAGAATTTGCTTCAAACCGTTTCTGGAGGTTCCTTCGTGAGCGAAACCTCGCTAGCTTAGCATTCTCGGAGTATACCGGGTGTTCGCGAACTTGTGTACCCGGTACCAAAGTCAAAAAGTCCAAAAATCGATGGTCTGACCACAGCCTGGATTTTCTACTGAAGAGTAAAAATTTTACATCTCCTAGGTAATTCGGGTTTGAATTTTTCATTTCTGGGATTTTTAATTCTCACAGGGATCATCAACATATCATGAGGGATAAAACTACCCTGCTACGATCCCAAATATCACTATGAATCGTGAAAAAAAAATCGAAAATCGAATGTCTGACCATAGCCTGCCTGTTTTCACTCAGCAGTACAAAAATGCTCCTATCGTAGATACGAGTGTCAGAAATGGTTTTTTCGTTCTTGGATTTCGAAATCCTAGAATTTAACACCCGTTACAGGCCACGAGGAATGAAACAACCCTGCTACCCCAAAACTACCCCTTGTCTACGTGCCTAGCCACTCTTCGCTACCCTGCACGTCTATTAAACGTAGCAACTGCGATCTTGCAAGGATGAGCCGAAAGCTCGAAGGAAACTATTATCGAAACCATCACGCGGACGTTTGAGCGAAGATAACACTGTTGGGGTGTGTTTGGGCGTACACAGAGGGAACGAAATCTCGAAAGTCCTGAAGACACGTCAAAAGGTCATTGGAGTAGCTAAAATGATTTTCTGGGCAGGGGGTAAACTAGAAAATGAATAATTCACCATTTAAAAAAAACAGAAGTAATGATGGTTCCACATTGAAAAGTACAGTCAACTGGATGTATTTTTGTCAACATTTTTTTTTAGGGTGTATTTTTCATTTAAGGGTGTATTTTGGGGATAAATTTGTCTATCGAAAGGATCGTTGGTCTCTCGCTTGAGAATTGGCTATTCTGTGGTTGGTAGCTCGGATCCGGGAAGAACAGTAGAATGGCAGGGTGCGGTCAGGAGTGGATCGAGAGATTAAGCAAATGCAGGCGAATCTCTGGTGTACCGGTTCTCCCTGTGGCAACGGTTTAAGGTCCTGGTCAATGGCGTGTAAGAGACGAAAGGAGAGATTCTATTGGAGCTTACAGGCTTGGGTATGTCGACGATTGATAAACGTAAGGGCGTTAAAAATAGATTCAACCATTTCGAGGAATGAGGATTCGAGTCCTTTTGCTTGTAATTTGTCCTTCGTATATAAAGGGACTGTATATAAACTGTCTATACTATAATACGGGAGATTCAAGAATCCCTCTATAAGCAAGTTAGCCGGAACATCCTGGCCTCTTCTTGGGGCTCCTCTGGCTCGAGGCCTCGCACAGATGGATAGATAGATAAGACGAGCTCTCGGACTGATACAATTAGATGTGATCTTAACGCTATAACTCAGGACTAATCTCTCGCAGGCCCGAACGGTTGATAGCCAACCTCCTGAATCTTCATGGGTATAGAATGATGCCTCGCGGAGGAGTTCGCTCTCCGCAAGGCGCGAGACTTCCTTCATTATTCATCCCGTTCTGCGCCAACGGTTATCTTCAACCTCTCTTTCTCTCGTTCATCCCTATTGCCGAGAAAGAGACAGATAGAAAGAAAGAGAATTTCGGGAACGACGAGAAGGTCGAACCAGAGGCTCCTACGGATCTAATGCTAACCACCAGCCACCACGATCCACGAATATCTTCATGGAATTCTATGTCGTGTTAATCATCCAAGGGCTATGATAGAAGATGGATAGATTGGCACACTACAAAACTCTCTCTCTCTCGCTCTCTCTCTATTTGAACCCACAGAAGAGAAGCGCCAAATTCCACACCCCATAGACCTCAAATTTTCAACGTGACCTCCTGACAGACTCATCGAGGGAGATCGTCTCCTCAACCGCAAGAACTCGATGCTCTTATCAAGTATTTTACATTTCACCGGATGGCATCCCCAGGAATTCTCGTAAAAATACTTGCAGCTTCTCTAAATTTCATGGCAACACATATTTCCGAGGATTTTACCTGCGATGAATATAAAGCTTCATAAAATTGCACTCGTCAATTATTATCATGTTTCGTTCTTCTTTTCTATACACTGATATTAATTAATTTTCTTTTTTTTTTGTAACTAGTAAAATTAGCACTGCACGAAGGAACGAGTCAACTTTTATCTTATCCACTGGATGCAGCGTGGAAAAAGCACAGCTTGCGAGCCGGAGAACTCGTCCATTATTGACGAAGTTCATTTATGTACTCCGGGGTTTTACGACGGCGCTAAAGTCTCGGGAGGACTCAAACCACCGGACGAGATCGTGCAGCCAGGCTAAAAATATGAAACGTCTCGTCTAGGCTTGTTTGAAAAGTGACAATAATCGCTCCCCTGGCTATGAATTTTTTTGCTCGCTTGTATATCGAGGTTCTCTGATATTACGGTTACTCATGGTAATGGTGAATCCCAGACGTGAGAAAAATCCCAAAAGTAAAAAACTAGTGACAAGAATCTAGACCCTAAAAAAAAAAGTGGTGAAAATATGACTGAGCAAAAATACCCAAATTTCTGTTTCTAATTTTTGAACAAGGAAAGCCAAATTTCTGTTTCAACTTTCTAAACAAAGAAACCAAAACTTTAGGTTCTCTGTGTTCTTCAGTAAATATAATCCAGCTCGCATGGTAAGAGGATCTACTTTTTTTTTCTCAAATTCAAAGAATTTGATGAGTGCCAATCGGTTCCTCTGTCGATTTGACATCATCCTTGAAAATTCCATAAAATTCGGAAGAGCCAATTATGAAATCCGTGGGTATTTGCGATCGTGTTCTGCAATACCGACATCGACGATGTCTTATTATCATCGAAAGTCGACCGAATTTCGCGGGGAAAAAAAGTATTTCTATTAAAAAATGGCTACGGATTGCCAACGGTTGATTATTCATCGGGCGTTATCCGAGCGGAATAACATTTGGGGAATCGAAGCCTAGTTATTATCGCGGGTGGATGTTTGTCCGTGCGTTAGTCTCCGAAACGATCCGAAGGGTTGGTTTGGGCTCCACCAATTTGGCATGGGAGCATGTTACATCGTTTGGAAACTCGCGCGAGATCATAGTTTCTGACCCATTTACCAACAGATATCGTACGTTTCCGAGGATTCGCGGAGGAAGCCCGCGGCAACTGGCATCCCTTTATCCCGACGGCGTACGCGCTGAAAATATAGTCGTACGTATGGGAACGTCGGGGTTGTCTCGCGACGACTGTCGTGCCAGTTTCAAGCAAAAGGGCGCTCGAGTCTCGTCCGGAACACCCTTCGGAGGCTACCAGTCGTGCCCTTTTGTGAGAACCGCGAGGTAATCGATATACGTCCACCCCTCTTGGGTTTGTCCTCTCTATGGTCTCGAACGAAACCGGAAGTGCGGTGATAACGATGCTGCGGTTATTCAGCCGGAGAGAGAGTTGCATATTCGGAATAAAAGCCGTCCCTGGTTGCTCCACCACACTCCCAGACATCCCGCATTTTCTCGTCAACGTTGCAACAACGAGAGAAGGGAGAACCGGATTTGAGAAACGAACGAAGAAAAGAAGAAACGAAAAAAAAAAAAGATTTCTTTCCTTTTTTCATGGAGCAAGATGGATACACGATTGAAATTAAATTTTAATGATTTGTCAATTTTACTTTGGTTTTAAAAGCATCTCATTTTCATTTTCATTCGCTTTTATCGAAATCATTCGATTTTCTAATATCCTTTAATTGTCAAATTTCATTTCATTTTTACTTTTATCAATTTTTACTGAAATCATTTCATTCATTAAATTCCTTCCTAAATTCCTTCAATTGTTAATATTTTTTTTGTATTTTTTCCACAGATTTAAATTATGTTCCCCATTAATTGTGACAATTCATATATTTTTGTTCTTTCACTTGGAAATTGTGGAGGATAACCAGTGGTAACGAGAAAAAAAAGCAAGAAACGAGGGTCTCGGTTAAGAGAAAGAATCTGTGAGACAAACGTCTCCGGGAGCGAGATTGAAACGAAGAGATCCTCCTATCTCGCCGAGCATACTTTTAATTCCATTAAGTGGCAGAGATCCTCGGGTGTACCAGAAACCCTTTCGCCGTCTTTCACTCTTTAAGCTCTGTCGCGTTACGAGTCTCTGGCGTTCGTCGAGCTTCGCCTATACGTGTGCAAAGACTCAAAAGGTACACGAAACTCTTGGCATTGCGGAACACTTTCCTCATCTCTCTTTCTCTTTCTCTCCCTCATGGAGGATCGAATGACTAACCCTTTGAGAATCCGGTTATCCGAAGTCGAGATCAAGACCGTGACGAGGGATCGCAACTGGCACTCGACCAAAAACTTAATGAGAGCCCGAGCGACACTCCTTCACCATTTTGGCTAAAGATTCCTACCCCTTAAAAAAAATCCGGCCCACTTTCGCCGGAGACACGTCGAGCTAAAGTTTCCCGACGCTTCTCCATTATTGAACGACCGAGTGATCCGGAAAAGTCATTAATTGCGACCAGATCAAATAAAGAGTCAATTAACAATTAAGGGGGAATTTCGTTACGAAGGATTCAACAAAAACTATTTTTTTGCCATTTTTTTGTACCGAGAACTTTCAAAAATACGTACGCTGAAAATTAGTTCGTAATTTACGAAAATGACAGCGTTCTAAAAAATCATAGCGTTTTTTTGTAGAACCTCAACATGACTAGGGATTCCATAATTCTAGTTCCTCTGAAAAATTATTGAATAAAAAAAATCATCAATTGAAAAATTCAAACACAATTTTGAACTTGGATTAAATGTAAATTTAAAGCTTAAATGTAACTTGAATTTTTTTAAATTTAATTCCCTTCTAAAATTACAACTTTATACCGATTGGAAAGAAAAAAAAACAAAAATTCCACCTTAATTTTCCAAAATCGAGTTTATAATTTCACACGAATAGAAAATCCGTATTTCCTGTTGGGTTCTTTTGTAAACGTAAAACAGGAGAAGCGTCGAGAGAGCTTCCGACTTATTCTCGACTCCCTTAAAGCCTAGCCCGACGCAACGACCGTGAGAAAATCTAAAGGAATTCTCCGGTCTTTTTCGCGGAAGTCGAGAAGAAACCAGGCGAGAATTGCGGGTGGCCGAGGTCTCCTCTATTCAGCAACCGCGTCGGAGTCTCGGAGCTTTCTTTCCTCTCGAGGACTTTCCTCGGGGAGAGAAACGAAGAAACGAAGGATAAAGGGGTGGCGACGACAAAATGGAAAGGTAGAAGGGGGGGGGGTTTGAAACTCAGCTATCCTGAGACAATGATATCTCGCGAAGAAGAGAAGCCTCTTTCTCGTCGCCGCTTTACAACTCCCAAAGGGCCACCCCTGAAGATTCAACCCCCTCGATTTCCACCCCCTTAAAACCCCTCTTATTCTCCTCTCTCATCCTTCGTGTCCATGAGATGGTTCTAGGAAGAGACCGCGAGGAAAATCCCCGCTTACCCGTGCGAAATTAATATCATAAATAATATCGTAAAAATACGGCCTCAGGGAAGGGAATTGCGGGGGGGAAGGGAGGGGGGTAGTTCCGCCAAAGAACGTCCCAAAGTGCCCTCCCGTTCTTTCCTCTCTTTTTCTCTCCCTCTGACTCTCTTACTCCCTCGTTTCCTTCCCTTTTGCTACGAACTCATGATTCTTCTCGTTTTTCCTTATTGTGGTCGTGGTGGTGGATTTCCCAGCGAGGAATACGCGATAAAGCGTTCCCCCGCGAGGCCAACCACCAAGAGGAAATGAAAATTAGGAGAAAAAAAGATTTCATGGCAAAGAGACTTCTCTCGCTCTTTACTTTAGTCCCTTTCCGTTATCGTGGATCTTATCTAACCCCCTTCAACCCCCAACTACTCTTGTTTCGAATCTCACCCCTTGAGGTAACGCTGAAAGTCCATCGGATAGTGAGAAAACGCTTAAATCGAAATTTCTTGAAAACGGGGCGTTTTTAACGCGGACCGAGATCATTGAGACCGAAACCTAATAAGGGGACAGGGCCTCATCGTTAGCTTTTGATAAAAAAATTTTTTTCAATAAACATATATCAATAGAATAGTTTCTACATTTTGAAAACATCAATTTTTTAATATATCGCTTGTTTTTCAAAGCGCAATATGTCCATAGTTTTTTTAAGCTCAAAGGGTATCGATATTTATTTGAAACTGAAATATATCGATAGTTTTTGAAGAATTAAATATATATATATTTTTTAAATTAAAAACATAGTCATTTCTTATTTTTTTAAGCTCAAAATATATATCAATATTTTCAAAAACTCACAATATATATTTTGCATATACATTTTACAATTTAATTCGCAACTGAAAAAACATCGATATTTCAAAAACTCAAAATACATATATTGCATTATATTTTGCATACATATCGATGTATTTTGCAACTGCAATGATATCCATATTTCTTGAAATGGAAAATAAACTCATATTTATCGAAAAAGAAAAAACAAAAATATACCAATATTTAGAAAAACTCAAAAGCCATGGAAATTTTGTGAAATTTTGGAAACAAAAATGAGCGAGGGCGTTATTATCGTAGTTAAGTGTGTCGAGAGGTTTGAACCCCGTGGTACGATGGTACAAGCATATACATAATGGGGCCTCCGACTTTATGCTTCTCGTCATACGGAATGGCAATATAATCACACCCTGATGGGACAAAGCAACGACGTCTACAACAGCCGGCGGCGTAGCAGGTTCGCCTCCTTCTAACCTCCCTCCGCGTTGATACCGGGTCGTGTGTGACTCCGCGAACAGCCCCGGGACGAAAATAGGATTTATACGGTTGCACACCTCGCGAGCTCGTGCCCCATCAAATGGCTGATGTTTGAGAGACGATACGACGATACGAGTCCTCGTTATATATTCGCAGGAGCGGGCTAATTCGTCTTCATTGTCGGGTACTCAAAGCCCACACCCTCGGATATATGTGTGACGCCAAGGATTTCACCGGATGAAACGAATTCCCAAAGCCACAGGTAGAGAAGACGAGAAACAACTGCTAACGAAGCTTTCCAGCTTCTTGCTGATTATAAGTGCAACTTTTCACGCGTCAATGAAACCTCGAAATAGGATAAAATAAAAAAAAAAAAACAGCTCTTTTTGTATTGGATCATTGGGAAGACCCAAACCAACCCAAACACGTACTCAGTGCGCATATTTACCACTGAAATGACAATGGAATAATGCAGATTATCTCCATTTAAATTAATTTTCTATATTTTTATTTATTTTTATTAATTAATTTTATTAGGAATTTATCGATTGATTAGGTAACTTTAATTATTGATTATTGATAATTCTACCAAGTGATTTGATAATTTATTTAGTAATTATATATTTATTTCTATATAACGATTAATAAATATATAATATATAATAATATAAATGATCTTCATTCGATTTAATTTTTTTGTTTCATTTTTGTCATTAATTAATTTTATTAGAAATTTATTTGGGTTTGATAATTTGTTTATTATTATATAATTAATTAATAAGTTGCCAAATCACTTGATAAAATTAACAATTCTTAATCATTTGAATTATCTAATAAATCGATAAATTCCTAATAAAATTAATTAATAAAAAAACACTTAATAAAATTATCAAATAAATTAATAAAAATTATATTATGCGAAATTTGGATTTATAGTTAAACATTGAGGAAGCAGATTTAAGGAAGTTTCGATACGTTTGCTGGATAACCTCAACAACGCTTTGCTTCATGAAGCCACGAAAGGTCGGAGCATAAACGAAACCACGGTCGCTCTCTACCCCACGTTTTCCCACAGGAGATTCAGTCTGTGGTGTTGAACCGGGAAGCTTCAAAATTCGGGAAAGGTTTTGCGAAATGCAGCGTTAGAGGTGTACCGCAAAACCAACAAACGATATGCGCCAGGGAGGTCTCTTTACGCGCCCTGTCTGACCCAACAAGTCCGTATCTACTACGCGCTTCTATACATAAACCGAAAGATATTTTCTTAGCGCCGAACAATAATTTCTCGGCTATCGCGGTTACCCGCAGCCGATGCGGATGAAAGCTTCAACGAAACAGAGCCATCGAATTTATCCCCAGCACTAAATTGTATTAATTATGTACAATTTTTCAAACGCAAAATTCTCCTTTGAAATTTTGCAAAAATCGAGTTTTTTCTTATTTTTTTTCGTAAGTACATATATTCAGGAATATTTCCTAAAAATAGTTTTTAGTACTTCAAGTACATGCATATCGACATTAAGACAAATACACTTTAGCAAAATTAATTACGTAGAATTAAAAATAATAATGCTGTTACTTGAAATTAATTATTTTAGGGTGTAATACTATTTTTCTATTTCGAAATAATTCCAAATAATTCAGTGCAATTGTAATTTCTCAATTTCAATTTTAATTGAAAATAAAAGAACATATGCATTTCGACATTAAAATAATTGTACGTTAGCATAATTAATTACGTTGAGTTAAAAAAAGAATTCTACCTTAACAGGGAATGAATTAATTTTTGAATGTAATATATTTTTTTCAATTTTTCGAATTATCCACTGTAATTTAGGATAATTTTTATTTTTATTTTATTTTTGATAAAAACAAAAGGAAAATTGAAAAAGGGATAAAAAAAAAGGATCTCCCCGTTGATCCTCAGCTATAGACTCGCCTTCGCGGTTTACCGAGTGGAATCAGTCCTAATTTGCCAATAACACTGATTTCGAGGTTCTGGTCGAGGAATTCAAGTTAATACAGCGATTAGGAAACGTACACAAGCCCGCCGGGCGGACTGTGATCTATACGTACGTACGTACTTATATACATATATATTTGCGTACTTGATGTTTGCCAGAGGCAAGACAGAGCGAGCTCGTTTCGAAAAGCATCCGCGTGAAATCGAGACGTGGTGTAGACTGAGCTTATACGCGTATCGTTTGAGTACGTATACCGAGCAGTCTGCTATGCTAAATACAAACGGTCTTCTCAGGGTTCGCATCGCGATTCGATTTGATTTCAGCCGGAGGCCGATAACCCATCCGTTTCCCGCGGTGTCGAACCTCAACCTCATTTATTACCCACATTTAACATGGCTAATGAAATTCACGCGAAAGCTCGGCTCAACGTCATTCGAAGATTGGAGAACGAGTTACTTTTGAAATATAGCGAGTTTGTTTTTTTCTCATTGAACGATTTTTATGAAATTCAGTAATTTGTGAAGTTTAAGCTTTACTTTTTAAAAAAATACTTTTTTTAGTTAATTCTCATGGAATGAAATTTTATTTGGTTTTTTCGAAGTTTGTTTTTTGAAATCCATTGGTTCGTGAGTTTCAATTGTTTTTGGGTTTATGAAAATCCAGGGTTTTTTCAGGTTCGTGACATTTAACGATTTATGGGTTTTTGAAATTCAACGATTTTTGGGTTTGTGAAATTTAACGATTTTTGGGCTTATGAAATTCAACGATTTTTGGGTTTATGAAATTCGACGAATTTTTGGGTTTATGAACTTCAACGATTTTTGGGTTTATGAAATCCTACCGTAGTTTTGAGGTTATTTTTTATAAAATTGAACTAAGAAAGTTACAAATTTACAATTTATAACTTATAAATAATAAATTTACAATTTATAACTACATAAGTTTGTTTGGGCTTTATATTATGAATTTCAATTTTGCTTTCAGTTTTTAGCAATGGTAAGAAAAGACCCACCCCCGCGTTGCAGCTGAGAAAACCTCAAGCTGTCTTGACTCTAAAATGGATAAAAATGACCTCTTCTATGGGAGACCATCAATTAATTCGCCAAAAAATCTCAAAGGAACTTTGGAATATATTTCTTCGTTAGGACGCAATTATCCCGTAGCTCTGAAAGCTCGAGGTTTCGTTAGTTGAGGCGATCATGGGGGCGGATCGATTCAATGGGAGCTAAGGACCCGTTTGACCAAAGACGAGACAGAGAGAGAGAGAGAGATAGAGAGAATAGTGTGCGAAGTCCGTATCTGCGGTCAACTATACACAGCTTGGGTTCGGAGGTGGCTGGTCCATCACGATGAACCGAGGTTGTTCGTCGAGACCTTTGGTGATTAACGAGAGGTCAGGATAGTCGGAGAGAAACGGAAGACTGGACAAAGAGAGAGAGAGAGAGAGGAAACTGCTGAAGAGTCACCACTACATTTGACCCTGGTCTTTCCGAGGCAAAAGCAAATAAACCCTCTCATAGGAATAGTCTTCCCTGCCTTTCATCCGGGTCTCCATCTTCCCCGAAGAAATCTTGATTCTCGTGACTATCGGTGGTTGGACGTCGAACATCTCGAGTTCCATGATCAAATCGTTGGAATAATAATAAAGAGCATAGTGGCAAAATAAGTTATGGGTCAAGAAGGCTGGGTCGTTTTCGAAGCTCTCAAGAGAAATGGCGACCAATTTATAACGGAGCGTTTGACCGTTGAACCGAGGGCCTTCGAATCCATATCGATAATTCGAGCAAACAGTGATATTAACGAGTTATGGAAAAGGACTTCCGGAATGAAAGACGAAAATCCCGAAGCGGATTGGGAAAATTATTCAGCGATGTTTATCACCGAGTATAGCTTCAAGCTACCCTAATCCACTGTGCTATTGGAAGCTCCAATACCGCGGAACCAAAGTCCATGAAATTTCAGTGGTACGAGTACGTGCTGTGCGGACACTCTCTCGGATTACTCACTCTCCACCCTTCTCTATCACCCCCCCCCTCCCTACCCTGCTTTATTTCACTTCGTTACGAAACTTCGAGAGCCAATTCGTTAATTAGCGAAAGCTTCGCTGACGTGGAACAATACGTGTGGAGTTTCGAGGTTATCGAACCTCCACCTCTTTTTTCTTTTTTTTTACGTTTCGTCAAAATTTTTTTTCTCTTTTTTCAAAGCTGTTTTCGGTGCTTTTGGTCCAACAGGGATATGGCCGAGGATTGTTTATTCAGGGATATCAGTGACGAGAAACTGAGACCCAGGCAGATGCGCGACGACACATTGGCCCGTCCAGTTGCGCAACCGGGAGAAACGCCGTGAAAGAACGAGCACGAGAAAGAGAGATAGATAGAAACGGAGGGTGGAAGCTTTAAGAGGGTGCAAAAGAGAACGAAACGCTCAGAGAGGGGACAGGGAACGGTTGGCGTGAATAGCGTTTCCGGTGGAACGCTCGGCGAGGCTCCGGAGGGCTCCACAGACTCGAACTTCCGGTCGAGCGTCCACCGGTCCCCGGTCCGGATCTCGTTCCCCAGCCTCGAAAAACCCCACCCCCCACCCTCATAAACTACCCCTCTTGGCTTCCTACGGTTCAACCCCCTTGAGATTCTAGCTTTTCCGAAAACTCCACCCCCTCCCTTCTTCCAACCCCTTTTGGAAAAGCTACCCCTCATAGCTTCCTCGGTCACCGCACAATTTTGCCGCTTGGACCAACTATGGGATTGACCGCGATGAGAGAACGACCGAAACCCGACAAAATCACCGACCAAGCTTTAACAAGACTCTCGAATAGATTTTCTCTCTCTCTCTCTCGGGCGCGCTAATTAAGATATCGATTCTTATTGTCCGACGTTACGGTCGAGAACACCGACCGGAAGTACCACACTGAAAACCCCAACGGCACCGATCTCGGACACCGATATCAGACTCGAGCTTTCATCCCTTTTCTATCCCCCCCCCCCCTTAAACTCTCTGTGATTCTCCTCATCGTTTCTTTTAACGTTTCGCGAATCCTCAAAATTTTCGATGTTCGAACTAGTTCCTAATTATCCAGGAATAGTGGATTGCACTGCTTTGTCATGTGGATTCCTTAAGGGGAGGTCGACTGAAAATTGAGGTTGGAGGGTTCCAGGAGGGTCGAAAGTCTAAAAAATCTAAAAGGGATATTTGATAGGGAATTTTTTGGGTGGAAAAACATCAGCAATTTTTTTTTGGGAAATTTCTCCCCTTAAGGGGTTTGATTAGAGTGAGTTTGGGGAGGAAAGAACTCTTATTTCTCGGTTTGAATTTGTCATAATTTGGGATTGTCTTTGAGGTGGAATATTGGGAATCGTGTTTTTCAAGGTTTGCAGAAAATTGAGGTTTAATGGGGTAAAATCTGCAATTTTGTGCCGACGGTTTTTAAAGTGTATTTTTTTTAGTCAAAAATATTAAAGATGAGGTTGGCCATACCTAAATGCAGAGCGACGAAAGTTTCGAAGTTTTAAGGGGATTCGTGACTTAAGGGGTTGGAAGTGAATTGATCGATGCTACATTTAATCGAATGACGAAGGAATTTGTAGAAATACGTTGCGTAGAAAAATGCAGGGGGTTGTAACTTTCATCCCCTTACATCCGTAGGATGAAAATGTAGGGTTTCTCCAGAAGCTCGTAAAGAATGGCAACGTTCTTGTCACCTGATAAATATCTTTATGGCTCGTCCCATTTATAGCGGGGAAAGAGATACGAGAGCTTTTCCGTGCGAGGGTCCGAGACCGTCCCGTATGAAGGACCAAGCTCACGACCCGTGTAAAAACGAAATAAAGGCCGGACCAGGATGAGAGCTCGTTACGCTACACTCGCGGCAAACGAGAGTGGGATATCGGGTAATTATGGGGATTAATCTCAAGTCCCGTAAAGTCCACCACTTGTGGAGCTCGCTCTAGCTACTACCTACCCTCCAACTGATTTTTCTTTCTGTTCTTATAAATAACGCAATTATTATTACTTTCTTATAAATAACGCAATTATTTTTATTTTTTATAAATAACGCAATTATTATTATTTTTATAAACTCCACAATAATTTTTCTTTGCTTCTTCCATCGTATAATTTTTTCAACGTATTTTTCGAAACAATAAAAAAGGAAAAAATAATTATTTACGTTTATTTATATATAGTATTTTTTTTAGATATTTTCCCTCTATAGCTACAAATAAAAAATTAATAATATTCCATCCCAGGGAATGAGAGAAAAACATCAGATTTTGGTTTGCCCATAGTCAAAAATTTGTTCATCAAATGAACCTTTTTTACTCTCTAGGTCATTTTCTCTTTGGAAAAAAAGTAAAAAGCTTAAACGTTCTATACGATGACAAAAGTGAAAAAAAAACAATAATTAATTTATCCAACGTTATCTATCCTTTTCGTAGATTCTTTATGTACTTTTTATTGTTCTTTAAATTATATACCCCTTTAAATTATTCGTAAAAAAAATAAAAATACAGCTCATGAGATAGAAAAATGTTCAAAAGTCTTCTTCTCAAACGTTACTTTAATCTTTTGAATAATAAACTTCGGTTCCAATTAACAAAATTTCACATTTTGATCAACCTACAGTAAAAAAAAATATTCTTCCACCTGGAATAAAATCCAAAAAAAAAAAACAAAAAAATAGTATTATCGAGGGTGAGCTTTCGACGAATCGTTTTTATTTTTTGGGGTTAGCCAAGGTTACTTTCGTCCCTTAAACGGTATCACGATTCTATTTTCTTTCGCATACGGTTAGTCGAGTCTGTCTCACCCTCTGACCCTTTCACCGTGTGTTATACGTATGTAGAACGTGCTCGGTGTCGCTCTGGCCCGTGCCTGAAGCTACAGGTGTCAGCGAGAAGCGGAAGCAGTATTTTTCAACATGGGGGAGAAACACGAATCGAGATAAAGAGAGTGCAAGTGTGTGGTGCACAGACACACGGACGGGCCATTAATGCCGTTGGCAAAAAGGAGTCAAAAGGGGAGTCAGTGAGGGAAGGGGGGAGGGGGGGGGGGTTAAAGGGAAAACTGCGTCGGCATAGAGTACCGGCACGCACGTTGAATCTGCTAAACGTTCTCGCTCGTGCGTGAAACGCCTCGATATCACTGTTTTATTTCGGCTCGTTCGCGCTCCACTCTCGCGCGAAATTACATTCTCGCTGTGTCTCTTTTTTTTTTTTTTTTTTTTTTTATACACACGTATACCACCACCCCTCACCCTTTTTCACTTCCGTTTTCATAGAGAGGCCTCTTCATATTTTTCGCTTACCCTTCGCCCATGAGGTTTCACCTTTCACCGCTGATAAATCAATTTTTACCTCCCGATATATCAAACCGGGAAACCGGATTTTTTTTTCCACCCCCTCTCTTACGATCGACGATTTAATTCACTGATTCGTCGCGAATTGTGACTCCTCGGAATACGAATTTGTGACATTGGAATACTGGTTATTAATTATTCAGTTTTTTTGTCCGGGAATAAAAGTTTTTTTGGTAAAATGATAATAATAATAATTATGTTAATTAGGAAAAAGATAAGGAATAGAGCTTCCATTTATTTTTCTATTTTCTATCCTACGTTTTAAAGAATACTCAGCTGAGCAGGAGGCTTTTAAAATGGAGGGGGAAATATATGTTTATCGCATTTTAGAATGTTTAAGGCACTTCAAGGTTAAAAAAGTTAACCTGAGATAAGAGGTATATATTTTTGACGATTTTTAATGAAAATTCAGTTGTCTTTGAAAAAAAATGAATTTTTATCGGTAAAATGATTTTTTTAGTAGAAAAACACGTATTTTGTTTGGTAAAACATATATTTTCCCTGGTGAGCTAAATATATTTTTTTTTCGTAACAAAAATGTATTTTTCTTGATAAATAAATACGTACTTTTCTTCATAAATAAATACGTATTTTTCTTAAAAAATAAATACGTATTTTTCTTAATAAATAAATACGTATTTTTCTTAATAAATAAATACGTTTTTTTCTTGATAAATAAATACGTTTTTTTCTTGATAAAAAAATACGTTTTTTTTAAATTAAAATAACACAAGCGAGATTGAATCCAGTTTAACCAAAAAAAAAAAACAGAAAACACAATTTCTGCCTGAACAAGGTGAGAATTTTTTTTTCCAACGACTGCGTCATTCCATACATGCGACTCTCTAAATCCCACAAGTCTCATAAACACTAAGCTTTCTCTAAACCCAAAAGTTTTCAAAAATGCAAACTTTCCCAGACCTGCATCATCATTAAAACCGTAAGTTTCTTTCCATCATACCTTGAGTACTTGTCTCCACAAAGCTTTCCTAACCTCTACCTCTTTCGTTCCATTCCTGATGTCCGGTTTTTTTCTTATCCCATGGGATTTACTAGTGGAAACTGGTATCCCCCCTCCCCTCTCTTCACCACAGGTGTCTTTGTTCAGCAGGAGGTTCGAGTATTTTCGCACCCTCGTCAAGTGCCTGGAAGCTAGAAACCATGTACCACCATAACGTGGTGTTTCCGCGCCAACTGTGAATTTCGGTATGGGGGTATTGGGGGGTGGTTTGAGGTTGAAAGGCTCGTGTGTGAAGGTTGTCGTAGGTGGCAAGTTGAAGGTGTATTCGGAAGGGAAAACGTTGGAGGATCGTTTTGCGGCGAGCCACCACAGGCGACTGCTGGGACAGTCGACCGCGACCTATGTCTCTTTCGGTAGCTTTCGAATGGCACCTTTGGACGGGTATCGCAAAAGCTATGTGTAACCCCGTCGGTTTCCTATTCGCGGTTCGAAACCTCCGAGGAGCATCTGTTTCATCGTTGAGAAACCTCTGCTCCACCTTTACTTCCTTATCTCTATTAGGCTGCTTTGCTTTGCTTGGACCTTCTTCTCTCACCCTTAAATGTCCCTTAAATGTCCCTTAAACCGTATGCTTTTGCAAATGAGAAACAGGTGGTAAAATCAATCGACCTAACGACAGGTCAGTCGACTCTGGAATCCCCTAAGGGCTTTTCGAAGGACCACCTGGGATCTCCCTCGACCTCGACCCCAATACAGCCTAGCTTCAGTTCCTTGAGCTTGAGGATCATTCAATGCACAGCCATCAGACGAAACATGTAACTGTGTGTCCTGTTATTAAATAGGAGCGTGTAGATCGACTCGGCTGGGAAGTCCTGAAAGGACGAAGTGGAGAAGCTTGGAGTTTGGTTGGGTTTGGAAGAGGAGAATGGTGGTGATGGTGGAGAAACCGGTTTTACGTGGTGAGTGCCTAGTCAGCCCTTAATATCGTAAGAGCTGGACCCACGCAAACAAGACCCCACTATCCGTTCGATCGACCGAAACCTCCACTGCTTCTATATCCTGACGACGTTACCTCAAGATAGAAAGAGCTATCAGGAACCAGAGGGAAACCCCTCTTGAAAGAGAACCCTGTTCGAGGCTTCGTCGAAACTCTCGAAAAGTCTGGGGGTTGCTAGGATGGTTACGACAATTCGCAACGCTGTACGAAAATAGAATATATATCTCTCTCTCGATCTCGTTCTCTCTCTATCTGCATGGTGGACCACTATTATAGCCAACTAATAAGGGACCTAATTGAAACGTTCAGCCTTTTGTTTCCGGCTATGGACGATGGCTTTTCAATGCCCGGACCTCTCGTCGAGCTTCCTTCGACGAAATCTCAATTGTCCGGCTCTAACGACAAAAGGCCAGGGCAAAATTCGTACCAAGTGGAAATGGTCAGTTTGCGGTCGGACACTGTCGTATCAGCGTTATTATCGGCTTCCTCGCATCCCGGATTATCATGGGGATGAAAAAGGCTTCGGAGACTCGATTTTGGTCGGCAATTCACATTTGTGAAAAATGAAGACTTTTTTTCAAATCTTACACTTTTTTTTTACGAAAATAAAACTTATAATCGGTTCTTCGTTTTTGGGCTCGAAATTTTGTTTATATTGCTTTCAATATTTTTCAATTGATACTGTGCAGCCCCTTAAGCCTTGATTTATCTCAAAGCCTGAAATATTTCGTTCTAAATCTATCGCCGATAAGCTGAGCTGCAATTTTATTGGAGTTCATTTAAGGCAGTACTGGATCGAGATTAAGGCAGGATTCTATTTTGAAACTATTGAACCGATTGTTATGAAACTTTTATCACATATTCTGTACACGTTTGTATTGTGTTTTGATTTTTTGTGGTTTTTAAATATCAAAATTGCATAAAATATACAATAATTATTTTGTTTACTTTATTTCAAGAATATATTTATGAAGACAAACAAACCCTGCATAAAAATCTTGATTCACAATCCCATAAAAAATTCATAAAAATATCTTCTTTTTTTCAATGTCCAAATTATAGTAAAAAAATTTTTTGCTTGCCCTTCTATCCAGTAATACCTTAAATATAAAAAAAAATTTTGGAGAGGACTTACCTTGTCGGTGTGCGTTGGGACTGACCGTTCGTGAGAGAGAACTTTGAATGTCTTGCGCGAGGCTGGCTTGTCGTGTTTTGCTCAGGTACAGCTGAAAAAAGAAAAAAAAACAACGAAAAAATAACAAAAGAAGCAAACAATTAAGCAACGGTATGTGAAAATGGATTTCTTCACGCTCGACCGGCAAGGGATTTTCAGAGTCGTTGAATCCGACTCTCCATCGAGGATCATGAAATATGAAACCCTCGATCTTTGTTCCTCGCTTCGAGAGGAAATAAGAGCGTAAAAGGAAAAGGGGAATAAACTATCCCTTGCAGTCTTGACATTTGAGTGGATAACATACCGAACGATTTATTCTAAACCTTTATCCTCGAGAGTTCTTCTTGGTCGTGCAACGCGTTCATGGGGCCTCACCAATGTAAGCCGGAGCCCTCAGTCTTCACTTGAAATTTATGAAAGAAGACGCCCGTTTAACCGACTCGCTCACGAGTCATCCTTCACCGCGGCGTCGACGAGACCCTTCGCTTTCTATTCTTTCTCACTCGAGCTCGATCCTCGTCGAGAAGCTTCACTGGCACGATTCACTTTACTATTCATTTTTCTTTTTGATGAGCCTCGTCTACTTTCGTCTTTGTTTATTTTTGTATTTTCAGGTGGGGGGAACTGTGTTGTGAAATATCTTTCGACCATTCCAATTTCCAAACGTAAATATTACGGGCATAGTAGTATTTACGTTTGGCACGATCATCGTACTACTGAACCAGTCGTGCGAATGGCTCGAAGGATGCGCGGGCTTGTTTACGTCTTCGGCCCAAGGTTTTCGAACGTAAATCGTATTGTTGGAATCTTCTTGCATATAACACGTGTCAATTATAAAATCGTAAAAGTTTTTGCGATTTACTACTTTTTTGTAATTCGAAAAGAAAATCTAAGATTTTTGTTGGTTTTTTTTTGAGTTTTGTATAAGTATTTTTTTTAATTTGTCTTTTTGAGTTTTAAATTTCTTGACTTTGGATTTTGTTGCTTAATTTTTATGTTGTTTTGTAATTCTCAATTTTTAAATTAAATAATAAATATTAAATATTTTTCTGATGATCGATTTCAGGCCATTAACGAAACAAAAAGTTAGTTCTCTCTTGGATGATTGAAGGGACTGAATAAAAAGGATGAAGGGTCGTCGCAGCAAGCTAGGATTTTTTTTTAGTTTGTTTGAGTTTTTAATAAGTATATTTTACAATTTTTTTTTTAATTTCAAATTTCTTAATTTCGTATTTTGTTGCTTGATTTTTATGTTCTTTTGTAATTTTCAATTTTCGTGAAATACTCAATTCTAAATGTATTCGGTTAACTCAATTCGCTTATTTTTAAATGTACTTATTTTTCTGATATTAAATATTTTTCTGATGATTTATTTTAGGCCATCAACGAAACAAAAAATTAGTTTTCCCTTCGATGATTGAAGGTACTGAAAAAAGAAGATGAAAGGTCATTGCAGCAACTTTAGGCTTAGGCTCTTCGGGTAAATTCCGGTTAAAGGGGATGCGGCATTTCAACCCCATTGGGTTGGACGATAGTTGGGCGTTTTGAAGGCACGTGATCGGCATACCGGACGTATACCTCCGTACACAAACCCCCACCCCCGTCACTCTTCGAACGAGACGGGACTGCCGTACCATCTTATCGAGCCTAGGGAGAGACCTGATAAAACCAGCCGAAAGCTTCGGTTCCGTGCTAAACCCAAGTATCAAAAGCTCGAAGGAATTTTATCGCTACCGGGTGTGTTGAGGCTTATGAGACACCTTAATTCGGTCTTCTCCGAGATCTTCTCGAGACACTTCGTGTTAGTTTTTTCATCATCTTTTTTTTACCTTCTAGGTTAGAATTTCAGACCCTATCTTGTTATCTGATATAAAATCTTTCGAAGTTGTTCAAGTCGAGGAAATGTTTATTTATTATATTGGATGGAAACGAAAGTATGAAAAATCAACTTGTAAAATAAAATGAAAACGAAAAAAAACAAGTGTACTTCATCGTTTGCTCCACCGTGTAATAAAAAATAAAAATGGAATTGAAATCAACGCAATCGAAGATTTCAATTTTTTATTTCGTCCTCAAAATATACTGTGAAGAAAAGAATTTTTTGTTTGATTTTTTTTGTCCAAAAGAATACTACGAAGGCTATAGTTTTTTATTTTTTCCCAAAAAAGATACTAGGAAGAATACAATTTTTTATTTTTCCCTAAAAAAATTCAACTCTACAAACCCAAACAGACCCAAAAAAATATTACAAAAAATACAATTATTATTTTTCCCCCAGAAAAATACTATCAAGAACGAAATTTTTTATTTATCTCCCAAAAAAATACTACGAAAAATAAAATATGTATTACTCCCCCCAAAAAATTCAATATTTAATTTAATTTTCCATCAAATTTAATTTTCCATCAAAGTATCAAAATCCAAAAAAAAAAAAATGGATCACCGAGTGTCTTCGTTCCGTAATAACCCTTGGAACGTATTCAGACACAAGTTTTCGAAAGATATACGTAAGTTAGGCATCGAATTGGATACAGCAAAAAAAAAAGGGGGAACGTGTGATACGAAAGAAAGTGAAGTAGGGGGTATGAGATCGAGACGGACTTGGGCTCGTAAATACGTCCACGAGGATCTCTCACAAATCGCTGGTACGTTCGGTTTTACCCGGATGCGACTCCTAAGCTCGATATCCCCTTCGATATTCGAGATGAGATACGAGCGAAGAGAGGGAACGTCAGAGCTATCTGTACAGATATCCAGGAGGTTCGAGGGTTTCTGGCGTTTCGTACGTAGGCGATTGGAAGAGTATTTTTCGTTGAACAAGGGAGGGACGTGTGGAACTTCCTGAAGGCGAGATCCGACTATATATATTAAGAGGAGGAGGATGAAGGGGGGGGGGGGACGAGTCTGAAGGAAAATTCAGTCTGGTCTTTCGTGATGGAGGATGGTAGGCAAAACGGAGTGAAAGAAAGAGGATAAGAAGTGAAAACCCAACATTGGGGCATTCCAATTTCTCAAACCCGTGTCCAATCGGTGTCCCATCCTAAATCCATCACGCGCACCTCACTTTCTGTTTTGTTTTGCCTGTAGATATGGAAAAAGCGAGGGAAAGGAAGGAACTGAAAAAGCTTGACAGATTGGCGACCAAAGATTGTTTCGAAACGACCACAGTGATGGCAATTTTTACCCCGATCCCTCCATTGATGTTGGAACCAACCGGAGCTTCCGTTGGACAGGAAGTCTTTCTATTATTCTTTAGAATTTCACGGAATTTATTTTTTAACTCGATTTTAATTCTAATTATAATTAAATTAGTGTCAATTTATGATTATATAATTATTTATTATGAATCAATAATTATCATATAATTATTTATTATAAATTAATAATTCTCCCATAATCATTTATTATAAATTGATAATTATGACATAACTACTATTTTATAATAAATATTACCTAATTATTTATTAGAAATTAAAACTATTACGTAAGCGTTAATTTCAAATGACCATATTCACAATTTATTTATAACAAAGCTCAAAATTTACGACACGATTTAAACTTTCGAACCAACAATACCCCCATTTCGTAATAGTTTTCCAATTGACGATCCAGCAATGCCAAAAAAAAGCCCCTTGCCCAACATGGCTTGAAATCGACGTTTGTCTCTTCGGGTTTCTCGAGGGTACCCAAATCATAGGTCGCGGAGTTCGTATTACAGTATCATTCAGGAGGCAATAAAAGAAGGGTTTCAAGGATCAATGGCGTGCATAATTCCTCATGTTGGGCAGGTGAAGCGAGAGAGCTTTGAAAGCTCGTCGTTTCGGTCTGAGCTCTTCGCGTGCTCTCGTACGAGTTTGGGGAAGACTGGGAGCGCGAGGCTCGCTGACATGCCGGCCTTTGGAACCTCCAGAGGGTCCCCCATAAAACAGTTATGGCTTGTTTATACACCATGGATGCGGAAGCTGTTACATCGTTACGAATAGAGTGTGAAGGGAAAGAGAACGATTCGTCTCTCTCTCTCTCTCTCTCTTGCTCCCCAATCACTCTTTACTTGAAGGGGTGCTTATGGGGTTCGATAGAAAACGCGTAGCTTGTGCAGCGTCAGAGAATCGAGCGTCGCAACACCCCTTTGAAAATCGAGTGTGCTTTCTCCCATATCCGTGAAACGATCGAACCGAAGATATATGCTTGCATGTATTTAAGGCTCGTACATAGCCAAGTGGTGGTTTAATGGTAACAACTCACCATGTACATCGATATCCATTATAAAAGCGTTTGCAGTGATAAAAGCCAAAAGCTTCTTCACAAAGTGAGCTTCCTATATATATATACAGGGTGTGACGTAAATAGTGGTCCAACGTTAAGAATTCGACATACCAGATAGTTAGCTATAACATATTATCATTTTAATCATTTTTATCCAAGGATTTAAAAAAAAACAAAAACAAATTTCGTGAAAAATTATTGTTTCTATGGATTGTATTTTATTCACGCCAAACCCATTTTTCACGATTGCTGTATTCATCAGCATTGAACAGAAATGAAAATGAAAAAAATAATGGTTATTGTTGAAAATACAGTCAAATTTGTAACAAAAGATAATAAATTCGTGAAAAAAAAAATAAATGTTTGTATAAAAATGGTTAAAATAATAATACGTTATAGTTAACCATCTGGTAAATTGAATCCTCAACGGTGGACCACTATTTACGCCATACTCTGTATACAAGTATTTTTTTAAAATAAGGTGATTTTTCAAATTTCTCGAGCTACGAGCACGTTACATATATATATATATATATATATATATATATATATAATGGTAAGTCAATATAAAGAATCCCCGAAACCATTCAATCCCTCAGGGGCTCCGTTCTGACTCTATCCCTCGGTCTCTCTCCTCGATTCATCGGCAAGAGGGCATTTTCAATTAAATAATACTAATCCCGATAGAAAGAGGAGTTTCCCGAGACCCTCTGTAAAATCTCATTCGCACAGTCTTGCACCCCCTCGCACCCATTTCTCGTTCTTCGTTCTCCATTTTCCTCTCTCTCTCTCTCTCTCTCTTTCTCTTTTAGACTTCGAATTGTAATTAACATTTGGTTCTCCCATTAGTGTAATTAAAGTGCCATTCCATAATCTAGGACTGGGAGGAGAGAGGCCGAAGGCTGGGGGGGTGAGAGACAACCCTCTGTATTTCTAGGGGTTGTGGGACGAGAGGGTGAATCCGTTGGTCTCTCAGGAGGGTGTCGGTGATGCAGGGGCAACCTTATCTCACAGACTTCAGCCCGGTTGTTGCTCGTACTTGCGTTTCTCCACGGAGTACCTCCCTCACTCGTTTGTCCCTCTCTTTTTGCTTTATAATACTCGGGTTTCGCGAAAGGGAGAGAGTTTCGTGATAACTCCTTCCCTGGAGGTGGAAATCTTACTTCCTGTACATCCGAGTCAAAAGAGGAAAAAAAACGTTGATCGAATGAGTTCGGAAATTCGAGGAGGTCCCTTAGAGTGTCCTTAGAGTACCTGAGTCCTCCGGAATCAGGTACTGTCGTTTGGACTATGAGTTCCCTGTTTTTTTTTCGTATCGATGTTGATGTGTCAATTTACAGTGAAATTGAACAGGATTGTGTCGTAAACGTGTGCAAATTTCAAGGATATGGTGAATTTGCTTTTGGACAAAGAAGGCTTCGATACCCTTAGGTAAAAGGGTCGAACCTGTTTTTTTTTCGATTCTGAAATCGTTTCGATGTTCTATCCAATCGAAAATTTTCAGCTGATTACGAATATCAGGGAATTTTGGTTGAGAGCACTTGCACATAGCGAAAAAAATAGGGTTTTTAGACTTTTTTTTACTATTTTTTTAGGGAAATTTTGAGTTTTGGGGGAAATGAATGGTAGATTCGTGTTCAGGGGATAAAATTACATCGAAATGGACCGATTAAAAAAATTTTTAAAATCCAATTTTTTTTTGGATTTTTGGAGAAAATAAGTTTTTTCACTAAATCATCGATAACTTTTTTTCCTTTGGGATTTGCCACTCCACTTTGTGCCCAATCTCTTCGTTATGATTTTCTCTTCAAAATGCTTTTTTAATCAATAAAATCCGATAATTTTTCGATTTTTGGCAGAATTTCAAAGTTGGACCATCAATTTTTTCACATTTTTCCATACATACCCCTTTGCCTCTTTTTTTGCCATTTTTCAAGTGAAGTTTCCGGGAAAACTATGAGAGATATCGATCTGAATCCAACGCCATTATTTAAGTCAGGCAAAAACCTTTTCCAAACACACCAATTAAATCTCCATAGCATAGAAGAAGCTCACTCTACAACCATTTGAAATCTCGTGATTTTTGAGATTTCAGAAAAGTGGCCGGGAAAGCCGAAAAATATTTTTTTTCCGTTTTTAAACTCTTAAAACGGTCTATTTAATCGAAAATTGTGTGCTAATTACGAATATGCCCAAATTTTTGCTTCAAGTACAAAACTACACTAGGAAAATGCAAAAAAAAAGTTTTAAAGATATTTTTTTTGTTATTTTTCCCTATAAATGAAGAGTTCAAGGCGAATTGAATGGTGGCTTTGGCTTCAAGGTATAAAAATACACCGACATGGATCTGCGATATGACACTAAACGTCTAAATATAATCATTATTTCGAGTTTTGGATGACGGATGCTCAAAACGCGGTACGACGAAGAACTCCTTTTTTTTTTTCATACAAATTTTTATTTTTCCTCCCTCGAGCCTTCATTCTCGTTGCACCGGCCGAAAAAAAATTCACAAAAATTTGATGCATTTCGTCATAGCCAGTGTATGGGTTTGAGGCTTGGAATCGAGAAGGGTCCCGCGAGGAAGCGATAAAGATAAGGTTGTAAGAGGTCCATGGAGGGTGAAAGACGAGGCTGGAAAAAAATAAAAAGAGCGAGGAGGCAGGGGGGGGGGGGGACTTTCGAGTGTCTCACTCCAGTGGCGTGCTAAAATAAAGAAAAAGCAGTCATAGGAGCGCCAGATAAAGAGGTCCCCGTTGACATTTTCCGGTGGTTGAGTTAATAATACGAGCGGTACACAAGGAGACGAAAAAAATAGAGGAGGGGGTGAAGGTGAAAAAAAAAGTGAAAAAAGAGGGAAGGAGAGAGAAAGTAAAATCTCGAGGACTCTCTAAGCTCTCGCTCTCTCTCTCTCTAGGTGCTCTTCGCTCTCGAGCGATCCACAAAGTGCCGCCATAAAAAGGCGCGGATGTGTTTATTCGAGAATTTGCCTTTTTTTTCTCCCTCCCCCTCACTCTCACTCTTTCGTTCTTTTTATTCGAACTCTCTCGCATCCCTTGCTTGGCTTCAATTTTTTTCCGGGGTGGCGCCTCCTCTTGCCACCTTGGGCGACCACGTCGAAGCCAAGGGAGGAAACAGAGAGAGAGACGGGAATGGGAGAAACCACGAAAAAGCAAGCAAAGAAGGAACTCCCTTATCCACAAGACTTTATCTTATTTTCCGAGGACGATTCCAAACCTCGAGGATTTATGCCCTCTCGGTCGCGCCGTTCTCCCTTCTCCTTTAACCTCCTTCCACCTACTCGCTCTCTCTCTCTCTCTTTCTCTCATTATTATTATTACTATTATTCTCATTACTCCCCATTATTATATTTTTTATTTTTTCAATATTTGTATTTGATTTTTTAAATATCTTATTATTACTAGTATTATTGTTATTATTATCATTATTATTACTCAATCATATATAATGAATGGTTATTCATAATTTATTAAAATATTATACTCCTTTTCTTCTTTGTACTTTTTCATTGCGTAAAGGGATCACCAATGTATAATAAACTATATTTAATCTTGTGTCATTTAATCTCTCTCTCTCCCCCTATTTTTCCTATTATTGATATTACTACTCATGATAATAATTATTATTGTTGCTTTTATTTTTGTAAATTTATTTTATTTATTGGTCAATTTCTTTATTATTGTTAATAATTATTGATATCTAATGAATTCTTATGGATAATTCGAAAATACATTTTTCAGTTTTTTTGTTCTTCATAATTACCCAGAGGTATCGTTGAGGCATAATAATCCAAACGTAATCTAATCTCTCTCTCTCTTTCTCTCTGAGCTTTTTTAGAAAGAGTAAATAGTCGAGGAAGGACGAAAAGTTGGGTACGAGTGCACGCCGTCGGACTCCGGAGGCAGAGACCGAGGGAATGAAACGACGACGCAATTATTTTCGTTCCAGCTCATGAACGGGTTTCGAACATGGGATTCCCTCGTGAAAGACTGTGGAGAGAAAGAAACTGGATGAGGGACAGGGGCAGTTCGATAAATCGCAAAGGGCGACTCAGAGGACCCGTAGAGGGGAGGTGGAAAGGAAATGGCGAAGGAAAGAGGAGGATTGGCCTCGTCAAGTGTAGAGGAAAAAAAAGACGATTTTCTGGAAAAAGTCAGATCGTCGATGTTTTTTTTTTCTTTTTTTTTTTCTTATATCGAAGACCAGCCTTTTTCCAAGCCCTTTGGGACATAAGTCACGAAGTCCTACCAGGCGTGCGTGTGACAAAAAAAAAGACGACACTAATGGCATTTTTATTATTTTCCCGTTGTCATCCCTCCAGCCTCGAGACGAGCTTTCTCATAGAGGGATGGTGAACGTCAAACGGGAATCCTTCGGTCCATTGGAATCGACTAACAACGCCGGACAGCAGCTTTTCTCGATGCGTTACTTTTCGCTCGACACGTCTCACTTAAATTCGATATATTTCCTTCGGAAATGTCATTACCGAGTGGCAAAATCGAACGATTTTTTTGGGTTGGGTGAACGCGATTTCTACGATCGAATCAGCCATTTCGTAATTTTATTTCGGTCCGTTTGATATTCGTTATTATATATATTTATATGCTTTTTAATTACAAATTTTCATTAAAAGAAAGTATTTAATAAATATAATTATATAACATTTATTATTATTGTGTTTATTTTATTTAAAATTATAATACAAGAAAAAAATATTGAGCGATATATTAAGTGATAATTTAATTAGTAATTTTCATTAAAAAACAAAAATTAATAAATATAATTATATCACATTTATTATTATTATTGTTTATTGTATTTACCATTTCAATAAAAGAAAAAATATTAAGTAATATATTAAGTAATAATTCATAAAAAAAATATCAAAAAACATAAATTGTAACTCAATAAAAAAAGTACGTTTTTAATTGACCTCTTACGATTGATGACTTCATTGAGGACAGTTATCAGTGCGTATAATGAAAACCAAATGGGTTTTCAGGGAAAGCAGCCTGATGTGTCTCCCTCAAAGCAGAAATCAAAGAGGCGAAGTGAAAATTAGCATTCGGTACATCGTTTTTCTTGGATATAACTGTGAAAAGGTAATCCGTGCGACGCGAACGGCGAAAGGACTCCGCGTATAGAAAAGCTCCGAGAAACTCCTCGGATCTCTCGCGAGCGCCCATTTAATCATTAGCGATTCTAAAAGCCTGCGTTCACTCGTTATACCCGTCCGAATATTAGCCCGGACGTTGAACATCAACGGTGGCTTTTACGATACTTCAGCTTTATGCGAGGCTCATTTATCAAAGCTCGCGAGAAACGTGAAGGTTTCCCTCTGCGCTGGTTTCGTACCTAACTGACTGCTCGCTTGGAAACCTACCCTGCCACGGTCAACCCTCCCAATCCTCTTTCACTCACGGTCAAAATTACCTCCCACTCAATTTTCTTTGACACTCCCAGCAGCCGATTAACTATTTGCAAAACAAAAAAAAAAAAAAGAAATTAACTCTTTTTGGAAAGCCTCGATTTTTTATTTTCGAAATTAAGAAAATTCAACTTTTTAAATCAATAAATATGTCCTATAAATATAATTAATAAATATATTAATATATAATTAGTAATATAATTTATATAAAAATGATACGGCGAAATTTTTGGTTTTGGAAATCGAAAAAAATGCTTCGTCAAACTCAACCCTCTTAATTAATAAATATAGATCAATATAATTAATAAACATATATAATTAATAATTTAGTTAATGAATATGTACAACCAATAATATAATTCATAACTTTAAATCAATACAACTATTTTAACAGCCGACGACACTTTTTTTGAAGTTTCGATTTTTTCCAAGTTTCTAATAAATTGAAATATTTGTATTTTGACAGTACCTTCACAATTACCTTCTCCACAGACGTATCCTAGTATTTTTCGATCTCACTTAAACTTTTTATTTTACAAATAATTTATCGCTTATTGTTTATTAATTTGAATTGAATTTTTTCTCCACTATTTCCTACAAAAATGATGGAAAAACAAATCTAACCGTTGCTACTCGTTATCCTGAGGCCGAAAGGGTGCATCGAGATTTTCGGTACATTAGCAAGCGAAAGGTGATAGAATCAGGGCTTAAGAGATTCAGTAACGTGGTCCGAATGTCGAATAGACGATAATGAAAGTCTGGTGGAAATACAAGGGGTTCCAGGAGCCTAAAGGGAGGGAACGAGAGGAGGGATAGAGGGACAGATGCTGATATGACTTCGTGACGAGAGAGGGTGCAAACCCGAAAAGTACTTTAATATACGAGCAATCCCCTTGGCTCTGTCGAAGCTTTCGAACTCGGGAGGACTGTGAAAACTCTCTGGACTGCTTTTCCCATCTATCCTATTTTTTTCTCTTTCCCTCCCTACCTTACTATTATTATTATTATTATTATTATTAAATATTATTAATTTTGTTTCGGTTTATATATTATTAAATATTATTATTTTTATTATCACTATTATTATATATTTTGTTTTTATTATTAAATATTATTAATTCCAATTATAAATTCCAATGTTTATTAATTCATGACGATGTTTGTGATAATTAGAACGGAAATTGATTTTTATATTTATAGATAAAAGATAGATTATTATTATCATTATTAACTTTTTTTTTCTTATTTTGATTATTGCTATCTTTATTTCCGCGATGTATAGTTGAAATACGGTACTCTTAGGAAACTTCTTCAAAGCGATGAAGCTTGATACCTGAACGAGAGAAAGCGACGAGGAAAGGACGGAAACGGACCTGGGGAGAAAGATCGAATAAAGGTTGAGAGTAGTGAAAACGAAGCGCGAATTTCTAAAAAGAAAGGGAAGAAGAGAATTAGAAGGGTACGTGTCTCGGTTTCGTTATTTCTCATTGGGATGGGCTGATGGAAAGCCGTCGAGGAAAGAAAGAAGAACGAGGAGGCCGAGCTGGATACCAATGGTCTTCGGGTATATTTCGATCCCGTATTTTCTTTCGTCGCTTGCGAGCCCGCTAATGCCTTGTTCCCGTTGGTTCATGTTCGTCCAAAGTTTCGCTACGCTTTGGAGATATTCGTCGTGTTTGGACCAAGTAAAAATTTGTTCGTCAGTTTCCAGCAGTATCTTTGGTCCATTTAGGACGTTGCTAAATTATTGGAAAAATCGATTTTTAAAATGTTCGATGTTTTAAGCTACGTAAAATCACTTTTTACCATGATATTTTATGTTGGTGTATTTGGAATGCCAGAAGGAAAAAAACGGTCAAAGTAGGTGAACGTGGTCGATGGGCAACCGTAAAAAGATACGGAGTGATAGCGAGAAATGAAACGAGAGGTAACGACGAACCAAGTGGTACGGATGAAGACCGCCGCAAATTTGTTTAACTTCGGATAATAGAAGTAAATGAACGGCGTGTGCGCTGTCGAACGAAAGTTTGAAGGGGAAAGGCCAATAACGATGAATCGTCGTAGAAACGGTAAAATCGTTAGAGAAATTTCGTGAGTTTCGTTACGACTCTTATTCTCCTTCTTTCTCATCTTCTTCTTCTTCAGGTTCTTCAAACTCTCTCTGTCTCGATCTCTCTCTCTCTCTCTTTTGTTCCTTTGTGCCAACTGATCTCGTTCCTACGGGCAATGTCCCGTGGGAAAACGGACTCCAAAGAAGAAGGGGAGCATTCGATGAATGGACAATTTATCCTTTCCATCCGTCGATCTGTTGCACCGCCAAGACTTTTCCATTCGCTTCAATCTTATATATTCGCTTCAATGCAACGTCCTAAAAATTGGCAACTTGTTTGAAAATGTCCATATACGTCGCGTCGATTTTTCACAGAGTGATATTTTGATACTTTGTGACTCGGTAAAAGTGATCAATCTCGAACGAAACGACAAGCTCATATTTTTAGGATTTTCTCAGATTTTTACGAGCTTTTAAGATTTTTTCTAGTTTTTTTAGAAACATTACGATCTTTTAGGGTTCTTGAGATATTGCAGGGTCTTTACGATCCTTTAGGATTTTTCGGGATCTTTATGATTCTTTAGAATTTTTTTAGAATCTTGACGAGCTTTTAGGATTTTTTCTATTTTTTTTTAGAAACGTTACGATCTTTTAGGGTTCTTGAGAGATTGCAGGATCTTTACGATCCTTTAGGATTTTTCAGGATTTTGATGATTCTTTAGGATTTTTTAGAATCTTTACGATATTTTAGGATTTTTTATGAACTTTTAGGATCTTTTAGGTTTTTTTCGAGCTTTTAGGATTTTTTCTATTTTTTAGAAACATTACGATCTTTGATGGTTTTTAAGATATTGCAGGACCTTTACGATCCTTTAGAATTTTTCAGGATCTTTAGGATTCTGTAGAATTTTTTAGAATCTTTACGATATTTTAGGATTTTTTACGACCTTATAGAATCTTTTAGGATATCAAAGATATTTTAGGGACTTCAAGATCCTTTAAGATATTTTTAGCCATTTACGATCTTTTGATATCTTTACGATCATTCGTGATTTTCACAGGCTCTAAGAATTTTTTTCACGAATCTCAAATTTCAGACCTAGCGTGTTTAGCAATTGAAAAGTTCTTGTCTTTTTTCTGAAAAGCTTCGATGTCTCTGGCTGTTGATGATTTACCCATTTCACTATCCTACCATATTTTGGTTGCCAGTATCAGTGAATCCAGAATCTGTAGAGTGTGTTAGAGTGGGCGTGAGAGGGAGTCGTTCCTGTGTGAGCTAAGACGAGGAGCTACCTTGGCCCGAGGCGAAACTTTCCTAACGAGGTTTACCGCTAATCACCGCTAAGAAACCATTCGCGTGTAATTTGTTTATACCCCCGGTCATCCCCGCTACCCATAATTCTCCTTGCTGGCCGTTCTCCTTTCACTCACGTTCCTCTCCCTCTCTCTGTCTCTCCCTGTATTTATCATCGTCTATGTAGGCGCCTGTACAAAGCACGAAGTAACTAAGCACTTCGTACTCGCTTCTAGCCGGAATGTTCACCTTCGCTACACTACGTATGACCCGACTAACCAATCTCCCTTCTCCATACGATAACTAATAATTACTCGCGATTTCCGTTAAGGAAACTACCAACGGCGAGAGATCCAAGTCCGGACTCGTCTAGCCCACTTTCGAGCCAACTTAATATCACATTTCGAATACTTTGGCAAAGCACGCGAACCGTAATTGGTACAGCGATAAACATTGTTCAACTTTGTTCAGTTCTTGTGTAATCTTGGATTGGGCTGATCACAATAGCCTTGTCGAAAAAGACACGGGAAGTTCATTTTTTAAATTAATTTAAATTATGATTTATTTAAGATTTATATACATTTTTTGAGATAGTTCAATTTTGAAAATATTTATTTAATATTCAATTTCAATAAAAACTTGGTTTTTTGGATTCCTTCAATTTTGTAAAATATTTATTTAATATTGGATAAATGTACTAAACGTTGTTTTTCAGAAATTTTGAATAATTGCTGAAATGAATTATTTTCTCATTTTTGCGCTATTCTTGTCTCCTCTGAACCAGTCAGTCATCAATATCCTTGACTGATGACCCTATTACTAAAAAACCGGGTAAATTGGCTTCGCATTGAATCAATTATGACATCATACGTGGACGATTGTTTTACCAAAACGGATTTCTAAAATCTCTGAAAGATTCGGAAAGATTTTAACCGAAAGGATCGAACACGTTTTGCGTCATCAAGGAGAGAGTAACAAGTGAAGAACCAAAGACTTCGTAACGAAGAGCAGCTAGTAAAAAAACCGAGGGAGGGTTCTTCAGGTTTCTTTTTTCGTTTGTGTGACTGAGCGTTTGAGCTCGAAGGGCGGTTTACACGGAAGGGCATTGGGCAAAAAAAAAAGGAGAAAAAAAAAGGAAGGAAACGGGGTGGCCGTAAACGGCGTTAAAGGTACGAGAAGCGAGACCACGCCAACGATCTACATATCAAAAAGGCAATCCGGTGAACTCGCTTATGTAAACGTGGAAGGGTGAAAATTTCTCTCTCTCTCTCTCTCGACGGTTTAGACATCGCAGTGTCTCCGTTTGGGACACGACGATGAAAAGAAATTCCGTGGTGGAGATGAGACGACCCGTATATGGGTTTGAGTTTTTGGCCGTTTGTATGGGTGTGCGAGAGTGTCGAGAGCGCTAATAAACCTGCTACCGCTGCTATTCCTTTTTTACTCTCCGAAAAAGCTATATAGAAGGGAACCACGGAGGTTGAGGTATGAGAAGCACGAAGCTTGACGAGGCATTCGAGGGGCTGCCGGAGCTTTCGAGAGACCGAGGGAGAAGCTCGCCCACCGAAGGATTAAGGGACCCGAGGAGGAAAATTTTCAAGTCGGCTTACCAACTCGAAAGCTCGGAGCTTGCGGCTAGAAGTGACGTGTCTCTCTTTCTCTCTCCTCTGGAGTTTTGTTTAATAGTGCGATCGTCCAGGCTCGCGATATATCGCGAATCGTCCATCGATTTTCTTCTCGATCTTTTTTTTTTCACTGTGGTATCTCAGGTTGCAAAAAAACCAGAAAAGTGACTACAAGAAAGTCATTTTTTCAGTAGGATGAGGGGAAGATAAAATTAAGAGGGAATTGTATCTTTGGAATTCTTGAAGTCTTTTTCTGACGTTTCTGTCTTTATCCAGAGGATAAACGAGGACATTTGTTGCAATGTACGTTAACCGGAAGTTCCGCAACGTGAAAGTGACACTCGATGTAATTTTCGTATTTCCACACCTAACTGATTTTTGGTTCTACCAAAAGGGAACCCAAACAAGATTGGGACAAAAGCTACGTAGAAGCTTCCACGAAGTTGGAGAATGAAGAGATCCAAAGGAAAATGGCGGAGAGGAAGTAACGGAATGGCGTCGACAGGCCAAGCAAACGAAATACCCTAACCCCTAATGCGTCTTCCTGCATCATCTATTCCCACGACGATAATTAGGTGGGTATCGCGTTTACGTTCGTCTCGTTGGTCTAACTTAACTTGGCTCTTCGTTGGCTCCTCTTCGTTGCTTTCTCCGCAGAAATGGAGTGGCCGGCAGAAGCATTCAGGGATCTCGCGGTTTCACCACTGCCAACCACCAGCATCAGTGTACATCCGTGTCTCTCTAGTGTGGGACCTTCTGGCCGGGTGCTAATGTCTTTTCTGTGTTACGGAGTCACGTAGTCCCTGGACGATGCGAACGAATATGACGACGTTACCTTCTACTATTATTATTGTCCTTTTAACGTTTCTATTTCTGCAGCTATCTGCTCATCCAAGGGTATTCATTGCGAAAATCCGTTACTGTGTCGACTGGGCCCAATAGACAACGAAAGATCACGAAGATTCGATCGGTCAATATTTTAGACAGGGTCTAACCAGATGTCCGTTTTACTTATGAAAGAGCTTCCTCTTCATCGTGGCATTCCTATGACCCCAAGGGCTTTATCCACTTCGGCTCTACGAGACCCCACAAATTTCGTGAGCCAGCTGGACGTAGGAAACTCCGGGGCTCCTCTCCGAATCGCTCTCAAGTAAGAACGGGGAAGCAATTTGTTGGTATCAGGTGCACAACGCGTCTCAAGTTGTAAGCCAGGTTTTGTCCCGCTGTGGGCTCTCCTAGGACCACCCTAGAGGACACCAGAAAAGGAAGACCTAGGTGGCAATTAACTCCATTACCACCTTGTAATATGGCTTGATAGCGCGAGCTACGGGAACCAACGTATACGGGAGAACCTTCCCTCGAAACTCGTTAAGTCTTGTGGCTTTGAACTGCTTATGCAACGAGAAATATTAACCCTACAAAATCGGAACTACCCACGATCATTCCAGACAACTTTGTCATCCAGCGAAAAGAGTCCCACTGTCACATTCGTCGATCGGTAGCATTCCGAAACTCGCTTTTCGGTTAAAGTCAAATCTTCAAATGCTCGAAAACGAAGACTTTTTCGGATTTTTTTTTGAAAATACTAATGAACTTATAAAAATAAAACTTTGAGGCTTCATCCTTCATGTCTATAGGTACCCGAATCCATTTTTAATTTTACGAAAAAATTCAAAATGGCGGTGCAGTGTTCGAAAAAACGATACCACATTTATTTTCTGGACTAACCACGAAAGACTCCACTTTTTCTACCGACGATCGTCAAATGGACGACAGGTTCTCAGTTCTCGTCACAGTTATCACCCAGACGCATGACCTTGAAACGTTTCACGAGCACGAATGGGCTTTGTGCTAGGGGGAGTTTTCGATTCATATATTCATAGGGAAAACGAGGGAGATTGAGGAGAGAACGGGAACGTTAGGTTTTGGACGCAGGGACTTATGTGTGACGATTTTCACCGGTCGCGACCCTGTGCATACATCACAACGGTGCTTGGGGGGGGTAAAGTGGAGAGGGATCCGCGAAGGAGAGCCTCTCGGAGGTGGAAAGGTCTGCCAAAGAAGAGGTGATGGAACGGTAAGCGGGCTGGGTCACCTAGACGGGCAAGAGCGTCAACCTGACTGATTGCCAACTCACTCGGGAGCAACCTTACGAAGATATACACGGGACGGTGGAAGTCCAAGTGGCAATGGGGAGGGGTGGTTGGGAGTAGTGGTTTTCTCACCGCTGAGCAACGACTTATCCTGCTTTCTCGTTGGGTTTCCCTCGCCTCAGCGGCATCCCATTAGACCGGTATGTCCCTAGAACGTATTAGAGTATAACCACCGCTATGAATACCCCACACGTTCAATATTTCCCTGTCCCGAGTTTCGAAATTAATTATTTAGCTCAGGACCCATTTGTTCTCGATAATAATACAAGCTGGTAGTCATCAATCCTTCAAATCACTCGTCCCAAACGCAACGAAAACATCGTCGCTTACTGCCCCGAGAAAAAAACGTATTTTCGTATGATCGGACTGGACTGATGGCTAACTCATTGGAAACTTCATCAGAGACACTTCAATGGTTAAGGATCTTTCAGAGTTTGGAAAAAAGTGAATAACGACCGTTCTTTCTTTTTGTGTTTAAAGTTGATGGAATGAAAATTTGGCTTAGGGTTTTTTATTCTGCATAGCTTAAAGAAACCTAAAGAAAATTCACTGATTATCTATGTATAACCTAATCTGATAAATGACCGTTGGGTGCATGGCCGTTCTTAGTTGGTGTAGCGATTTGTCTGGTTAATTCCGATAACGAACGAGACTCTAGCCTGCTAAATAGGCGTACTTTCTGGTATCTCGAAGGCCCCCGGCTTCAGTCGGGTCGTTTTTACTACCGACGTATAAACAAATCTTCTTAGAGGAACAGGCGGTTTCTAGCCGTACGAGATTGAGCAATAACAGGTCTGTGATGCCCTTAGCTAATCTGATAAAAATAAGAAAAATCTGAAAGACATGTCACCTTTTTCCAAAAATGTTCGTTTTCTTCGTAGATGGGTAGAGATCGATCGGTCATTGGCCTAGGCAGGATTCAGCGAACGGTGAATTACGAGTTTCTCGTGCCGGCAATTAAGCAACGACAGCATCCGTCTAACACGGCAGTGCCTCGTAAACACACTCCACCGCCTCTCCCAAGGCATCACAGCCCCTCTCACCTATCTTCTTCTCTCGCTTCGACTATTCAAGGAGGAAACGGGAGCAACGAAGCAACTAGGAAACAACCACCCTTCTCCCTGTATGGCCGGAGTCGAGATATCGTCTGGCAAGCGTTTAAGCGCAATAAAGTCGCTCCCGCAACGTGGGCCTCCTCGATTAACGTACATCGCGACGAATATCCTCGTTTATCCTCGGCATAAAGTCATTAGCATCGTCACGAGATTATTTTGTGCCTCGATTATTGGGGAGGATGTACACGATGTACTGGGATATCCTGATGGCTCTAACACTTCGATGCACGTGCCGTTTTCAGCAATCGTTCCGATGTGAATCAAGTCACGAGAAAAGCTTAAGGGAGTCTGTCTGCTGCTTGGAAGGGTATTTTTCGACATTTTTTTACGGATGACCGGTTGATAAAATGGAAATTCCAGTTGGTGGACTTTGTTCTCTGTATCTTTGAGTATCTTCACGAATTTTTTTATTGAATTTTGGGGAAAAATGGTCACCTGGCGTGGCCAAGAATATAATATTTTTGGCATTTTTTTGTCCACATTTATTAATTCCAATTTCAATTGTCATCCCAGCGCGTTTTCCAGCGTCGTTGACATCGAATTTGGACCAAGTGAGCATCTCTACAACCTTTATCACCTCTGAATCTTTGGCCACTCGGAATAATTGTTCCCGAAGGGTCCTCGTGTGGAGTGTCACATCAAAGGTTGTTCCGGGAAGAAAAAGAATGGCCATCGAACTCTCAAGGTCCCTTCAGCCAGGATGACTATCGGCTTGTTTTTCATCGAGAAGATTCACGCGTGACCGTCGTCGAGACGGTTCGAATGAGCAGCGAAAGAGAGAGATAGAGAGAGAGAGAGAACGGATTCGTCACGAGGATCGATCGAGTGTGTTGGAAGTCGACGAGGGACGCGAAAGCCTGAGCACGTTCTCACCCTTGGCGTTGTTCGTGAGGACACTTGGAGGTCCTAACGAGGGGCTTTGTCATATCTCTCTGGCTCCCTTTCTCTTAATGACGGTTCCCCAAAGTCCAGCAGTAAATAGATCGGGGAGCGCATACGACTCGAAAATGTGTAGTTTCTTTGGGGGGGGGGGGGCCTTAATCTTTACTCTGGCCATTCGTTATTCCTTCCCCTTTTTCAATCAAAGCACGATAAAAAATTCACAAAGAGCTGGGTCCTCCAAACGGAGAGGAGAGAGGAGGATCGAAAGGATCCGCTGGTCAAGGATTTCGACCCTATTGGGATGTGCGCTAAGCAACGTACATCCGGTTCGCTCTTGCTGTCATCCCTATCAGAGCACGTGTGTACGATCTTTTTTTGCCTCTTTTCTCGTTCACTTCTAAGGAATATTTAAAGCTTCTTTGCATTGCGATGAAACGCTGACCGGCGTCCGGTTTTCGTGTACGTCGGGAAAGTTTACGAAAGCTCGGAGCGTTGGTGACCAACGGAGCTTTTCGTTTCCTAGCTTCCTATCGTGTACCTAAATATCTACATATATATATATATATATATATATGAACCAAAGTGTGGACGTGTAGACTCCTGGCCTTCCAGTCTCGTCCAGATTAATGGCTGCGCCTCATTTAAATACGAATCTCGTCGTCGATACAGCGAGAGAACGAGACCAACACGAGACGAGAGCACAACTCCCCCCCGTGACCCCTCCCGACCTCCTTCTGTGATCTCCATGGTTCTATAATGTATGTGTGCCTCTATAACGTTTGGTCGTGGTATGGGACAAGGGGAACGAAGCCGAGGGCTTGACCAAGGGTCGAAGTGTGTTTGCCGTCCGAGTAATGACTCCGGCTGAAGGGGTGAGTCTGTTCCCGTTCCCGTTATGTATATATAAAGCCTCTTCCTAACCCATCACTTCGTCACGTCGGGAAATGGAAGGAAAATCGCTATGCAAGCGTGCCCACGAAAATCCCTTTCCTCTCGTACCTTTTCTCACACCAGCTTCCAACGAAATTCTCCCATCCAGAAACGATCCCCTTAAAGCGAAGTTAAACCTGTGTACCGTGTGACGTACCAGAGAGATGAAATGGTTTTCCGGAGTTTTCTCAAAGATTAAACACTTTTAACCGTTACATTCTACATCCGGCCCTCTTCGTCTGTCTAGTCTATTGACTTGATGCTCGGTTTTACATAAAAAAAAGTGTAAATGTGCGCTAGAAAAGTGGATTTTTATATTTTTTAGGTTATGTGGCTTTAATGCACGTATTGTCAAAATTTAATTGTATTTCTATCGAAATCTAAAATCATCAATTACTTTGAATTTATTCAGCATAAAACGAATCATTTATAATTATTCACTTTTTACTATAGTGTATATATAATATATATTTTATTCATATTTATCATATTATTATTTATTTTACATTATTATTTATTATTAAGGCATTCTGTCTTAAAAGATACAATTAAATGAGAAACAAATAAACTTTCATTGAAAAGTATAAATAATCGCAATTTTTAATTTACTCAAATAAGCTTAGTGTATCAATTATCAATTATATTTGAACACGACAAATCTTACGTCTTCTATACTATAAAAGAACAATTGAATACTCCACAACAGTAACTCCCGAAATTTTCATTACGAGATTCCATCTACATTGGTAGGCCCTTACAGTCAACTGTTTGGCAGAGAGGCTCAGTTCTTCGCTCCGGAAGTCTTGAAGTTTGCGCAGTAACGTTTGCGTACAGCTCCCGCTGTTATTCCCATAGACTATACATGCCTGATATGAAGAATATATATCTAGAGACGGGGTTTGTAACGGGTTGAAGACGCGGTTGCTCCTCATCGTTTCCTAATATCGACAGCTCGTCTACTTTAACCACGGGGGCCTTGACGTCCTTCTCTTTTCCTGGCTGGTTGGATATCCCTCGGTATCAGGGATGTTCCTGTAGCCTATCTAATATCCACGTCGTATCAGCTCATCTAGTCACGTTGGATTTTCTATCCCCTTCCGACTAGCTCTTTCGTTCAGGTCTTGAAGCTTCTCGTATCCTACCTACCCCCACCCCCCGCCAACCCTCCGTGTCTAAACTCTCGAGTTCCCGGTTGCCGGAACAACACAAGGAACATGGCAGTCCTAGGTAACCGTTTCTACGCCTACAACGCCCAACAGCCTTCAACGACGTTCGCGATCTCCCTCGTTCACTCAGCAAAGTATATCCGGCTGGTGTTTCTCGAGACGCCACAGGATGATGCTAACCCTCGAGGTTCCTTGAATTTTCTCGTATATCTCTGCTTCCATAGGTAGCGGGAAACCCAACGGTATCAGGCTATCAAATGCACACGCGTTCCAGCTAGGTTGGCTTCGTCAAAATTTCGCCTCACCTCCGAGGCAAAATAATGATGGAGGGGCGTTTTGGCATTAGGGTGACGGTGTTTCACATCCAGAGCAACGATCACTCATTCAAACTTGAGGGAAAATTTGGAAACTCGCCAAGTTTCGGATTTCCTGAGGTTCGATGTGTGCCGAGTGACGTCAATGGGTTTCTTTTAATTGGGAGATATCGTTTCAATGATTATAGGTTGAAATTAGAATTTTAGTTATTTCTAGGAAACTATCGAGCGTCTAGAGTCAAGGGCTCTAAATTGAAGGTCTAACGGATTTGTAGTTACGACGATAAGGGTCGTCGAGCTTTCTACTAGGGTTGCTGAATCGGAGAACCAACCGAGCAGTAAAGCTGGAAAGAGATGTGTGTGTCCTCCAACGTAGGACAATCTCATCTCGATACCGTCGTAGATCGTGCCAGTTCAGGCTCTATATCTCTACATCCTTCTACTCAACCTTCAACCCTCAACCCCCTTAACCCTCTCTTTCTCTTTCAGGCATTAGGCTTCGTCTCTCTTCTCAATTTACAGTCAAACCTAAGTCTACCAGGTCACCCCATTTTCTTTACTCTCTCAATGTAGGTAGGGCAAAACCGAGTTTGTTTCCTGCCTACCCTCAGATCTCGTCGTCGTTGCTTTTCTAGAAAACACACATGGATTGTCAACCTTTGAGGGGCCGAATTGAGCACACTCCGGTGACACTCTCTCTTTCTGTATACACCTACCTTCGTTACTTTTCGTTCCTCGTATTTCTCGAGTCCAGTAGACACGAATTTAAAACACAATGGACTTACGTAGTTTTGATTTTTTATAGTTTGGATGAATGGTGAAACTATCATTGTATTGTGAATTGTATACGATGACTTTAACGTTTTTTCTCAAAGCACGATTTTTTCAAAATTCTGCCGTGATGTTTTAAAAACTAGTTCATTAATTCTGCTGAGATTTATACAGGGTCTTTGTTACATATATAATTAGAAGTGGAACCAAAATCATTAAGGTTGCTTCGTTAGTTTTATTTTACCAGCTATTGTCACGTCGGGAGGTACATTGAACCCCGACGCAACCAATGACTCCCACGATTCTTTTTTGAAAGCACGTGCACCAAACGGAACGTTAAAAATATTCTC